>BQNB010009795.1:53094-85787 GCA_026074375.1 Tanacetum coccineum
TCTTGCAATCTCAGCCAATTCTTCCTCATGTAGCTTGTGAGCAAATTCTTCTTCTCTCTCAATCTGATCTATCCCTTGATCTTTTCTCTTTATCTTGACAGGTTCTTCCTCAACTAAGATACCCTTTCCTTTGTCTTTAAGATCAATGGATGGAAGTGGTTTGAGTGTTGTTATTGATCTTACAGGTCTTGAAGAATCTTCAATATCTTTAAATTCCACTCCTTTTTCCTTGGCTTTCTCTTCTTTCATCTTTATCAAAGTTTGAGCCATAGTAATATCTTCATCATCAAATATACTTGTTGTTGTAGGAGGAGTTCTAGGCTTTACAACACTAACTTCAGGATCAACAGTACTAATAGTTACACCAGCAGTACTAACTGGTGCATTAGCAGTATGAACTTTTGGCCTAGTAGTATCAACTTCTGGCCTAGCAGTACAAACTGTGCTACCTCCTTTTTCACCACTACCTTTGTCTTTAGCAATTAATTCAGTATTAACATCCAAATTAAGCTCCTCAGTCTCATTGCTTTGCCTCCCCTCATTTACAGCTTCCTTTGTTTCCATGTAGTCCATACCATGAGCTAAATTAGCATTAAGATCATTAAAGGCATCCAAAGTTGGTCTGGGTTTGGCATTTTTTCTCCCCTATTTTGATACAGACTCCTTCTTACCCAACTTTTTGTCCTTGACAACCTAGACATACTCCTTAACCATGCTCTGTGGTGTGAGATGCTGGGCTTACACTTCTTTTCCAGCTTCTTGATTCTAGTCTTCAATTTAAGAATCTTTGCAGCCTGAGCATCTTTAGCTTTGTGTAGATCAAGAACCTATTGAGACAACAACGTACAAGTGTTATGTAAAACATGTAGGTTCAGTCCTCCCTCAGCTCTTTTAGATGAGTTACCACCTAAATGAGGTCTATCATTAGATGACTGAACCTGATCCCCTTGACTTCCACCAGTGACTTCTAAGTTTACCCTAAGGTATTGGATAGTGTCAGGTCTATATGATGATGCAATCACAAGGGTTGGTCTCCTGTACTAGGTTGAGTAGGAGAGGGTGTTTGTTGGGGTTTAGTTGGTTGTCTTGAACCTTCACCCACATCTACTACTGCTTGAGCCAACATATTAGGAAATAAAGGTGTAACATGGCCTAAAAAGTGTAGTCCTTGCTTTGCCATATTAGTGAAACCCTTTTTGGTAAGGACTGGTATTAGAAGGTTATCCAAAGGGGCAGGTAGGTTTGAAAGTTGGTTATTTAAAAACACTTGAACAAATCTTAGATACATTAAGAATTGCTTCTTAGCATCCAAGTTCCTAATCATACCCTCAAAAATCATCTTAGAAAAATTAAATTTTCTATCTGTAGCTAAGCAAATCAGTGCAGATGCAATATTTGTAGGAAATTGATCCCAAGAAGTACTTTTTGAACTAAGGCAGTGAATTAGGGTATGAATTAGGTACTTCCATTGTGGGGAGAAGAGAGCTTTTTGAAAAGTAAGAATTGTAAGATCTCCGTCATACCCCATCAATTAAAGGTTTTCATAAATCTCTTGATTTATGAGACAATCAATTCCATCCACATCATTAAATAGAAGATCTCGTCTAATAGATGCTTCAGAAATTGATACAGTCTTGCCAGCAACTTTGGCTTTAATGTAACTAACATCATTGACTGTTTTGGAAGTAGCAGTGTTCCAAAACTGTTCAATAAGGGAAGTAGAGACAGTAGGACTTACAGTAAGAGAGTAGTAAATCAAGCTTCGTGTAAGGAAGTCCACTATCTCATGGAATTGAGTATTATGTTCAGTTTTCTCCAAACAAGTAACCATATTATGCTTAGGACAAGATACGAGAACAACCATGAAGGTGTAATTGATGATCGTCAGTGATTTAAAGGGATTAGGGTTTGTGATATGAAAGCGTGGAAGAGAGATTAGGTGAGTAAATTGTGTGTTTAAGAATGGTTTATATAGGTTTCAAGTAAACCCATTGATGAAGAAACCGCAATTTTACACTTTGCATCCCTTTCTCCCTTGTTTCAGGATCTTTGCAAAATACTTATCCTGACTTATGAAAATACCATCTTCTTTCTGCTAGACCTGTAATCCAAGAAAAGAAGGTGAGCTCTCCCATAGAACTCATCTAGAATCTGCTCTTCATCAATGCCTCAAATTCATCACACCAAGACTTCTTTGTAGAACCAAAAATAATATCATCTACATAAACCTGTACCAACATGATATCATTCTTGTCCTTCTTGATGAAAAGAGTCTTGTCAATGGTTCCTCTTCTGTATCTACTCTTCAACAAGAAAGTAGATAAAGTAGCATACCAGGCTCTAGGAGCTTGGTGTAAACCATACAGAGCTTTTACAACTTTGTAGACCTTCTTAGGGAACTTAGGATCTACAAAACCTGGAGGTTGAGACACATACACCTCCTCATCAATTGTGCCATACAAGAAGGCACTCTTCACATCCATTTGCATAACTATGAATCCCTATAAGAAGCAAAGCAAAAAGATCATGATGGCTTAAATCCTAGCCATAGGAACTAAAAAACCTCCTTATCGTCCTATCCTTGCGTCATGTCTATATCCCTGGGCAACCAACCTTGCCTTATTTCTAACTACTACACTCTTTACATCCTTCTTATTCCTATAAACCCATTTTGTCCCAATTGCCTTCTTCCTAAAAGGCAAGTCAACTAGAATCTAAACTTTCTGAATCTTGAATTGCAGCAGCTCTTCCTGCATAGCATCAACCCAACTTTCATCTTCAAGAGCTTGAGATATCTTCTTGGGTTCAATCTGAGAAAGGAAGCAAGCAAACAAACAGTGCTGGAAATCCTTGTGATTATTTCTTCTCTGCTTTTGAATATAGCTAACAAAAGCATGAGCTCCAGAACTTTTGTTTACTTTGCTCCTTGTCTGAACTGCTGAGGTTGGATCTCCAAGAATTTAACTTGTAGGATGAATGGAGTGTATCATTGATGTGGGAATAGGAATAACATTCACAATGGTTTCTAAATTAGTGAAGTCAGTCCACTGCACCTCATCATCATAGATGCATTTGGTAAAAATCCATCACTTGGATTGTCATAAATATCCTCAAGAGCAGGTATTTGAGAATCATCTTGGTCATTGTTGGTTAGATCAGGTCCACCAGTACTAAAAACTCTTGAAGGACTGGTAGTACTAATTGGTGAGCTAACAATATTAACTGTGTTAGTACTGGTAGCTCTAGCAGCTCCTGCTTGAAGAAGCAAATCCTCGATACATTGAGCAAACTCCTTTCTAAAAGCTTCAGCTGCATCATTAGCCTCCTTTTCTTGTCTTTTAAGCCTTTCAAGCTCCTCAAAAAAGGCTTGATCTTCCTAATCTTTTGGCTCCTCATTTGTCTTTAGCCCAGTATCCCTATTAGGTTTTTCATCTCCATTCTTTGCTTTTGAGCTTTTGGACTGTTGAAGTATAAAAAGATTCATAATGCAGTACAAAGTATTCTTAAGCGGTTCAGTTCCATTTCAGTAGTTTCCCTGCATCCAATTTTATCTTGTGTAGTGTACTATGGTAGCTTCTTTGGACCTGCAGTTTTGTTAGCTTTATTTTCTGCAGTAACAGGCTAATAGTTCATGGAATCAGTTAAATAATCAAGATTAAACAGCCAATTTGGTCCTTTCCCTACAACATTAGGTTTATTTTCTAAAAAGTTTATATGCAGGTTTTCTTCAACCCTCTTGGTTTCTAAATTGTATACCCTAAGCCTTCTATTTAGAGGAATACAACTAAAAAACCCTTGATCAGACTTTTCTTCAAACTTGCCCAGGTGGTCAATGGTATTCAAGATGGTCACATGGCACCCAAAAGGTCTTATATAGCTTATGATTGGTATTTTACTAGTTATAAGTTCATAAGGTGTCTTGTTTTGAGGCTTGGTCACTAACACCCTATTAAGGACATAGCAAGCAGTACTAACTGCTTCAGCCCAAAAAGTGTTAGGTAAGAATGAATATGCTAGCATTGTTCTAGCAGCCTCAATTAGGGTCCTGTTCTTCCTCTCAACAACTCCATTTTGTTGTGGAGTTCTGGCATTACTGTATTCCCTCTTGATCCCTTTTGACCCACAGAATTCAATAATGTCCCTGTTCTTGAATTCTGTACCATTATCACATCTAATAGTTTTAACCTTTTGATTTAATTGGTTCTCAATTTGTCTTATAAAGTCCTTAAGGATGCCACTAGTTTCATCCTTAGTTCTTAAAAAGAACACCCAACTAAACCTGCTAAAATCATCAGTGATAACAAGGCAATAAGTCTTATGGTTTATGCTCCTTACATATGTGGGTCCAAATAAGTCCATATGTAAAAGCTGTAAGGGCTGACTAATAGAGCTCACTACTTTGGCCTTACAGGAGGCCTTGTGTTGCTTTCCTTTCTGACAAGCAACACAGGTGTGGTCATTTTGAAAAATCTTTGAAGGTAAACCTCTTACAAGGTTTCCCTTCACAAGTTTGTTTAAATTTTTAAAATTTACATGACCCAGCCTTCTATGCCATTTGTTAGATTCATCAACTGTGGCCTTTGCAATCAAACAAGCTAAACCTCCAGTAGGAACAATGTTCTCTAGGTTGAAACTATACATATTGTTTTGTCTGGGGACTCTAAGTAATACTTGATTTTCATCAGGCAACTTAAAGTCAGGAGACAGCACAAGACATTCAGAGTCAGTGAAGAGAACCTTGTTCTTCTTGTCACACATTTGTGACACAGAAAAGAGATTAAATTGCTTTAGTTCTTTCACAAAGTACACATCCTCAAAATCTAACTTTCCAGTTATTATTTTACCTTTACCAGTTATTTGACCTTTACTTCCTCCAAAAGCAACAGGGCCACCATTATAGTCTTGATATTCAACAAGGTAGGCTTTATTCCTAGTCATGTGCCTGGAACATCCACTATCAATAATTCCTTTGTTCTTTAAAGCTTTTTGTGGATCATCCTGCACATCAAATAAGAGAAATTAGTTTCTCTTAGGGACCCAAGCCATTGCTGACTTGGGTCTTTGCTAGTGGATCTTTAGATTTGGACATTTTTATTTATTTTTTTTTTTTTTCTTTTTTTTTTTTTTTTTTTTTTTTTTTTTTTTTTTTTTTTTTTTTTTTTTTTTTTTTTTTTTTTTAGAGTTTGATCCACTATTGTATTTGGAGACTTTGTTCTAGTAATGTCTTTTGGATCTCCAATTACAACCTGCTGAGGCCTTAACAGCAGTTTCCCTATTGCCCCCAACAACACTAACTATTTTGTCCCCAGCAGTATTTACTTTATGATTTGTAAAATTTGCTTTTGGTGCTGTTGATATATTAAATGGCCTTCTAATAGGTGAATGAGACTTATAATAGTTATTTCTTTGTCTGATTTCGTTCATAATGGGTCTAGCAGTATTAACTTTTTTAGCAGTACTATTTGTTGCTGCTTGACTAGAAAGATTTTGTCTAGTAGTATTAACTAGAAATATGCCAGTTTTAGTTAGTACTGCTTTTGGAACAAACTTTTTTTGGTGATTCAATCTTTGCACATTGTTCCACACTGTTTTATTCTCCCCTTGACCAGCACCCTTACCCTTCTATTTGTTTAATTCAACCTATTTAGCCATTCTTTTCTCATAGAAGTCACAATCTCTAATAAGATGGCTAAAGCTACCACATACAAAGCATGCCTTTTAAGTGAAACCATATCCCAAACCCAGCTTTTTGGACATTAAACCATTCCAGTCTCTCTTGTCAGCTTTAGGACTTGGACTACATGTGTTTTGTTCTTTAACAGTTTTTCTAGGAGTTTTTACATGCTTAACAGTATTAACAAGAGCAAAACTAGGTTTTTCCTGTTCTTTTGAAGGTTTAATCACATATCCATCATCACTGTCTGACTCATACTCCTCAATGATAGGAGCATCAGACCAAACTTTAGGTTTACTGATAGCTTTGGGTTCATTTACAACTCGTTTAGGCACAGATTCAAGTGTTTCTACACTAGAATTTGATTCACAAGAGATAGAATCACTGGTATTAGCAGCAGATTCACTAGTTTTAGACTGTTTTGGACCATATGTAAAATTTGACTCATCTATTCCAAAATCAGATTTAGGAGGCATATAGATCCCTGTCATTGGAGGGGGAACTGCATGCATTCCTTCAACTTTTGCAAATCTATCATACACAGGACTATCTTCTACATCACTAGACCTACTGTCAAAGACACTTTCAAGAACTTCATTTTCATAACTTAAAACACCTTCATGTATTTGATCTCCATACCCAAGCCTAGATTTGTCCTTAGCACTCATCTGACTATTTAACAGTTTACTAAGACCTTTAGAAGAACTTTGAATATTTTCAAGTTTAGTTTTTAATTCTTCCTTTTCTTTTACAGCTTCTGCTAATAGTTTCTTATGATATGTGAGCACATTAGTTTTATCATCTAAATCAATTTTCATAAACCTAATTTTTTCTTCATAAACAAGTTGATTTTGTTGATGACAAACTAATTGAGCTTCTACCTTTTTTAAAGCTTGAGTATAGGCTTGAATTTCTATACTAGCATCACCAAGTTGTTCCCTTTGTTCATCATATAATTTCTTAAGCTTAGCATAAGATTCCTCACATTCTTTTGAACAAGATGTTACCTCAGTGTTCGAGCCTGAATTGCTGTAAGCCATCAAAGCAAAGTTCTCTTGCTCATCTTCTGCATGACCAGTCCAATCAACACCATCCCCATCAAGAGTTACCAAAGCCTTAGGTTCCTCCTATTTTCCAGGTCTCCTCCCATTGTCTTTTGATTTATATCCAGTATTCCCTGTATCTCTCCTTTTGCTTTCTTGATTTCCTTTTGATCTCCTCTCTAGCAAAGTGCCTTATGTTATGGCAATTGAAGCACTCAACCTTGGTCTTGTCAAAGCCAACAGGTTCCTTGGCATCAAACTACAGCTTTCTCCCTGTATTCTTGTAAAACTTCTTCAATCTTATGGAAATCGTGGCCACTTGCCATTTCAAATCCATCTCTTCTAGATCAAACTCATCAGCCTGTTCAAGATCCTCATGATCCAATTATGGACCACTTGATTGATTAGCAAAGAAAGAGTACTTGAGTTCATCAGTGTATGATGAAGATCCTTCCTTTTGTGAGTTATGGCCAGAAGAAGTAGAAACACCATAATCAGTACTAACATCATTTGTACTGCTAGTGCTTTTAGAAGAAACAAACGCCACATTCTGTGTGCTGGAAGATGATGCAGTGGAGCCTTTAACATCAGACTCAAAGACTCTATAATTGTTATAAAGATCATCAAAACTAAGAGTATCTACTCCTGGCTTGGTCCTCATTATCAAGGATACTTGGGACCAGGAAGCAGGTAAAGACCTAAGAAACTTCTAATTAGCATCTTCATAAGAGACACCTGCACCATGAATCTCAAGTTGACTCAAAAGACTCTGAAACCTGTCATAACCTTTGTGCAATCCTTCTGAGTTAGATACAAAAAAGCTTTCAAATTGTTGCTTGAGAATGTATTTCTGCATCTTCTTAGATTCATCATTGCCACCAAATCTGGATTTGATAGCTTCCCACATCTCTTTAGCATCCGTCATTTTGTGAAATTTTGCTAAATGGTCTTCTGGTATAGACATGAGCAAGGTAGTCCTTGCTTTTCTTTCTCTTTCTCTAGCCAAAATCTCTTCAGCAGTTTTAGGAGGCAAAACCCTTATTTGTCCATTTGTATCTGTTGAGACTTGTACTGGACCATTTCCCTTTTGTATGACTTCCCATATAGGATAGTCTGTATGCCCCAAGTAATGTTCCATTTTCATGGCCCATATGTCATACTCACCTTTCTTTAGAATAGGGAGTTTAATGGTTGACAGAGTGTGAGGGGCTTGTTGTGTTGGTGGAACTGGTGGTGGTGGTGGATTATCATCATGAAATTCATCTTCTCTTGCCATTGAATAGATCTGAAAGGTAAAGGTTTATAACAGATCTGTTTTGATTCTTCTTACTCAGAGTTTCTCAACAAGCTCTGATACCACTTGTTGATCCCAGTCTGAATAGATCTTTCTAGCCTGTTAAGGGTGGTAGTCAATCTGGATAGATCCAAACTAACTACAACCCCTAAGGGAGGTCACCCCAGAAATTACAATTTGAATTATAGACAAAAATTTTATTCTTAGATTGAAAAAAGTTGATCATTGACTCTCTCGTAGTCATTGATTCTTCAAGTACTATCTTTGACGGCTAAGTAGTGATCTTTTGAGCATAGGTTCCTTTGACTTTATGATCTTTAGCTTTCTTGAGATCAACAGCCACAGTAAATCTCTTACTCATACCTTGTTGTAATATTGCCCCATGTGATGTTGTGACCTCAACTTGCATGCCTCACAACACCTTTCTGGAACATGATAGCAAGCATCAGAGTTACGAAAGCTGTGTTGTAGGTCTTTCAGCTATCATGATGGCTTTGATTAGGAATATGAAGTGTGAGCATGGGGTTGTGAATTGACATGTCTCTGTCCAGCAGCTGCTACCGTCGGATTCCTGCAAGTATACGTTAGTAATAAAACACATGAAGTGTCTTTGTTCACTTTCTTGAATAAGGTGGCAAAGGACCAACACGGTTCCCCGTTAATTCAGAATAAATACTGCCTGTGATCAGGTAGACTTTCGAAGAATCTCCTTGACATGGTTTCGCAGCTGCGCTAGCCCATTTCTTAATCGGAGCGTCTCAAAGTAGACAAAGCACGGAATGAGTGAACCAGTAGATTAAAACCCACTGATTAAACGAGAAATTGATTTGAAAATCAGTCGCGTGTCACTCAGAAAAGAGTTTTTGTGACACAAAATCGAAGGTGTTTATAACAATATAATCAAATTTTCCATCAGAACACAATTGTTTGAAGATATACACAGTCAATTGTGCTCGAAAATCAGATGTTGACACTCGAAAGGTTTTTTTCAAAAGCTACCGCGTCAATTCAATACTGGAACAAATGGAACAAGTTTTTAATTCATAAGGAATCGCACCATCGTTTCTTTCCAGTTATCACAAGCTTGATCCTCAAGAGGATCTCACATGTCACCTACCAAGAGCTTGTTTAATGTTGGCTCTAGAAGGATTTCTATCTTCATTGTGAGTACTTTCGTATCACTCAGATGTTCTGGTAATACCACGAGGATAATGCGTAGGACTCTTAAGATATTTACTTGTTATCACATTGTGTGATGAGCAAGCATAGTTTGTATTAGTGTCCAAACGAGATTTATGGATGATCTCATGGCTCTAGACTCAATAGTGCATTTTTGGTTTTTAGTAGTCGGAGGCTGGAGCCAGACGCCACCCCTTTTCAATATCAATCTAACTCGGATTGAGTGAGATACGATAGAATTAATGATCCTCCGTGAGAAATGAAACAAGAGTTCTTTAGGGATCTTGGAGTGGCTAGGGATGGTTGTGCACGTATCACTGGGTCCATGATACTTGTCTTCAATGATCAACAATCACTATGTGATTCGGACACATAGTCTGACCCGGTTTTTTGCCTAATGTTTAAGGAGGCTGTCTTTCTTTTTCACACCCTATCTACATTTTTTTTTTTCTTTTTCATTCTTCAACCCCTTCGGTGCTTACCGAGACTTCATAAACTATACCATTGTGTGGTATGTTCCAGTACTACTCCATCTCAGTCCGCACTATTCCCTTATTCTCACATTACGTCTTTTTGTAATCATACCTAAGGACTCTACACTAAACAGTGGATTGTCCCTGGGTAGATCCCTCGCTCCTGCTGATCATGGAACATGTACCTAACCCATACCATCCTCTAACTCTATAAAAGTAAATACCGGTCGGATCTTTTGTACTAGTTCTCTTCAACCATATAAACCATTGAAAATCAATCAAGGTACGGGCGATGTAAACATCAAAGCATTAGTACCTCGATTGTTTTGATTCATGAAACTGCTCCCCCTCAACAATGTGCGTCGTGATATTACGAATTGTATTGGCACATGGAGGGGAGGAGTACCCGCTTGGAGTCCTTAATAGAAATACATTTTTATCAGATGTAATATGTAAAATCAATTCTCTCCCCTGATCAAAATATCAAACCCTTTAGGGTTGTTATATTTAGGATCTCAATTGATTTAAATATGTTAGAAAATTTGGGAGAAAATGTGGTCTGATTAAATACAAGCCGATATTGGAACCTATTAATTGCTCCCCCTCAATTACTGAGGGATTCTGTTAGTGTTAGATGATTGAGTTATAAATGATTTTAGGAGTCTAACGAGGAAACTCATGAAAAATTCATTAAACTAACACATAACACTGATTACCAACTACTTATTGAGACAAGATAAAAAATGAAAAATAGGACCCGACAAGGTAAATCAAGTATGATTAGTCATACTGTCCCTCAATGCAACAGTCTTTTTGTCCATCTTCTTGTTCATTGCACCAAACCAGCACTTCTAAACTCCTTTTGAAATGTCTTTTCCAGTCAAGAGGACGAACACATTTAAACATGACTGTGTGGTCTGTGGTGCGGGTGTTGATGCTGTAATTTTCATAACCATTGATATAACAGGGTCAATGAGTGGAGTTCGTTGGACAACAAGGTCCTCTTGATGAATGGGAACATCCACCATTGATTGAATCTCGAGTTCAGCAAATGACAGAGTTAAATTGGTTTGTACATAATACTGTTTTCTCTGAAACTACTCTTTAATTTTGTTTTCCTCGTCATTGGTAGACAATCATGAACTTCCTTAATAGATAAGAAAAGTAAGTGCTTGAGCTACCATAATCGTTCCTTACTGGCTCACGAACCTCTGAATAAACCAGATCCTATCACTTGAACATTTGAAAGTTGTTGAACTTTATGGTCAAGCAAGCTTCATCTTCATTTAGAAGCTTCCACAGCTTCCCCCCGAATCAACAATCCCTTTTTAAGTAGATTCACAGCTTTCTTGCAAGCCGCATGTGAGAAGACTTGATGTTGTAAAGCCCAAAATCCGATAGTACACAATTAATTCAAAACCATAACACAAAAACCAAAGTCAATTAAGACCTCCGGATTTATGAATTTCTCCTTATAGGATAAAGACTGATATAGATTGAAACATCAAAAGTCAACTAAGTCCCTGATTCCACAATATAAAACCCTCTAAATAGCCGAAATGATAACACCTAAGGCAACTAAGTCCCGAATGTACACATTTCTTCTTGCAAGATACTGACTAATCTAAAGGAATCACCATACTTATCAAAACCTATGGTGTACCTCTTTTGTCAACAACAGATTCTACTCCTATCAAAAATAACTTGTGATTGACTGATTTGGGAAATATTAAAATAATCTGAAACATATCATCAACTCAGGCTTCCTAAAACTACGTAATTATTTTCCAAACAATCCTAAGCCTTTTTAACTATGAGGTGTTGGCAATTCTGGTGCGTAACTGTAGTTTTAAGTCTAAAGCACTAATCATGAAATTATAATTAAGCCTATTAACTTATTAACTTATGACAACAAGATAGCCTTTGGAGTTATAAAATAAATTAACTCCCCCTCAAATCTTTTATCCCAGAATTTTAATACACGTTTTCCATATAATTACCATGACATGATGAAGATAATTCGAAAACACTTTTCTCCCCCTCGAACAAGGAACCGTATTCGATTAAAGATCGATTGTATCTGGTTCGAGTAGTCGAATTTCTGAAACTCTGTTTTAATGTCGAAAACATGATATCTGATTTTGATTAGAACACTTTTTCAATGTTAATCCGAACATGATTTTAAATCAAAAGGTTTGAGACAAATCATATCGGTTATAAAACTTGTACCCATGGCAACCTAGGTCCTTCTAGTTTGCAAGTACAAGGTTGTAAGTTCCTAATTACAATGTTGCATTCTAAACTTAAAGGAGAAAACACGTAACATCTACAGCTTAAAAGAGTTAAAATACAATTAACATCTCCCTTTAAATCATGATCCGTTACTGTCAAACCTTTTTGTTTACTCCATGATTGAAAGATCATTTTGAAAGAATTATTAGCACATTTCTCCCCCTCAAATAATGTCCCGTTTTCTATTTAAAGAGTTGTAGACATTGTTTGAGTGATAGAAAATTCTTTTAAAATCTTTTATGATGAGAAACTGAGATGACTGATTTGGTTTTTGAACGACAACACCTTTTTCAACACGTGTAACACAAATAATTTTTAGAAGAATCATAGACGAAAAATCATTTGGTTAAAAAGAAGACTTCTCTTCTTGATCAAGAAATAATGCACTGAAGCGTACATTAGATCGAGGGTGCACGGATATGACGTAATCCATGCCCGGGAGAACTTAATCACCCGTTGTTAGGAACAACCGTCTTTTTGGCGACGTGCTTTCCTCATTTTGAAAACCGGGTTGCATATCAGAAATAATAGCAAGCCATTTTTGACATGTTTTGAAAAACATTTGAAACTTCTGTTCGAACTTTATTTACAGCATCGTGTCATTATTGAATGGCATTTCTAACGCCGTAAATATTATCGATGCCAGAAGACATGTCATGAAAAACATATTTTTGGTTTTTTTTTGGTATTTTCTGATTTTATATTTTGTTTTTGAAAAGTTTTATAAAAAATGAAAATCTTTTTGTGTTTTTCTGGTTTTATATATTTACATATGATACATGAAGAGATACCACCATAACTCTTCAGTTGCGTCCGCCAGCTTTTTCATCGTTTTCGGAGACATGCTTTGCATTCCAACCTTTTTCATGAGAAATTCAGTTTTTTCTTGTCCTAAAAAAAGTTGGAGAAGATATAATGCAAGCTGAAAATTCTGTAAGCCGACACAGTAAAGCTCACCACTCCATTTTCTTTTTGCTCCCTTGATTTGCCTTGTGTTTTTAGAACAACCTCCAGTTCCTGCTAATTCACCTTATAAATCCACTTCAAGGTAAAAATCATCACTTGATCTGGACGAGGTACTAGCTTCCAAATCTCTAAATGTTCAAACTCATGGAGCTCTTCATGGCATCAATCCAACAGGATTTGGTTAATGCATCTTTATAACTTTAAGTTCACTTGAAGAGAGGAGAGCATCATAGTAGTAGAACAGGGCTTTGGTTTATAGTAGGAGTCTTATGGATACCGGTCTGGAAGGATCACTAATAATCTTGTCAAGCGGATGATTCCTTGCTATTTTTCAATGTGCTCTTGTGGTTGATTTACTGAATGCACGTAGGTTGGGATAACAATTCAGGAAGAGGATTCTTCATAACTAGGTTCTGGAATTGGAAGACCAAATTACAGATCATTATCCATGTGTGCAAAACAATACCATGATTATCTTCTTCAACACTAGTAGGAATAACATGAGATTGGTGCTTCCTGAGTGGTTTGTGAGGTACTTGTGAAGGTTATCTATCTTGACAATTCTTGTTGATGAATTGTACCGGTTGAAATAACAGGTTCTTGAACAACAGCTACAAGAACAAGTTGAACAACACTTGGTGAAGGATTAAAGTACTCATCAAACGTGGGCAAAAATAACGTATCTCTGTCATTCTTTGTTGGTGTAACATTAGGTGTTGGAGAAGGAGGTTGTGGTCAGTCCCTGAACTGATTATTCCAGGAGTCCATAAGTTGATGCCGCCGATCCTGGACTGATGTGTTCCAGGAGCCATATGACGTTTTTTTCAAACATCAATCAACATGTAGTTAATTCACACTTCTCCCCCTCAAAAATTGCATATGAGGTTGCGATTTTTGATTGAACAAGTGAATAACAATACTATCCAAGGTACGTTGATCCACTTGATAACAGAACGAGCATGGAAAAAGCATGAATCATGTTGATAAGAATGGTCAAAAACAAGAAGATTTCTCTTCTTCCAAAGATAAAGCGCACTGAAGCATACACCTTTCTTTTCTTTAAGGAACGGGGCCTGAAGAGTTGTCAGCAGACGCCATCTATCGTTGAAGAGCGAGGCCTGAACTGATGTGAACAGACGTCATCTATTATGTGCATCAGATTTGAATCCCTTGAACCACTGGTTTATGAGATATCAGTCTTTTCGGCAACCAAACTTTGAGTCTTTCCTTTATAAGATTACAAGATGTACCTGCACTTAAGTTAGTAGTACCTGCACTGACATTAAGAGTTTGATCGCATTCATATGGGTTAGTGATATCATCATTTGAACCATTTGGAGGTTCACTGTCAACTTTGGTTGTGTTATCGGTGAACAACTTTCCACAGTGTATCCACTAAGACCAGCTAATCTGAAAATACTACCCGTCGGTTTTCCCACCTAAGACAAGATTTAGGAGTGTTTGGTTTCTCATGTACAGCGGAAGACTTCTTGGGAGAAAACCTTTGTCCTTTAGCAATCTGCCTACCAGGTTTTTGAGTATGACTCTTTCGTTCAACGAGTTTGTTGATGTTTCTAGTCTTAGAGGATTGAACCTTAGCAAGTGAATTCACCTCTTTTAGGAATTTTGTAATACAATTATCATGATTTGCATTAAAGACACATTTATGACACGTTGAGCAAACAAAGTGTTTGGAGTCAGAAAAAGAACTAGAATTCCTAGAGTGATCTACTAGCGACACACCATTTGACATTCCACAACTACTCTTAGATACAGGCAAACTCCTAGATATTTGATTGTTACTCCTAGGATTTGGTTTGCTACCATTAGTAGTGTTTTGTAGACTAGTAGTATGCATCACACTAGGTTTTGAATTCATATTTCTTTCTTGTGTCTTTTTCCTAGCTTCCTCTAGATAGTGATTATGAGCCATATCATTTGAACCATACGATTCTTCTTGACTATTCCTAAATGAGCCAGGTGCAATCACGTGATGAGGTTTTGCAAGCACATATTCTCGAACTTTAGGCAAATAATGAGGAGTGACTGGTTTTGACAAAACGTTATTCACATCAACTTGGAGGCAAAACCGTGGCTTTGGAAAATTTTAGGTCCGTTTAGATTTAAACGCATTTGGATGTCTAATCAACTGACTGGTTTCTTAGGTGGTTGTAAACCGGTTTCCCCCAAAGATTGATGGATTAGCAAACTTAGTATCCACGCTATTTTTTTTAAACTTTCTTAATTCGGTTTTTTCAATGCTTACATTCGCAAAAACCTTTCCTGAATCTAGCTTATTATTTAAATCACAATTTCAACAACTTACTATTTACTTGAGCCCAATCATGAGTCGTTTGAATCTTTCGTCTGAATTCGTTTCTTTTTGATAGAAATGCATAAAGTTCTTTGTAAGTCGTTTATAATGCTCAATTTCCTCATTTAAACTTCTCATTTTCTGCAATAATTGCCACACTACTTTCTAGTTCAATGTTTATTGTTTCCCAAAACACAATATCGTGTTTAAACCTTGGCTTCATTACTTGCTCCTTCACACTTTTATTTGATTCATTAAGAGTTGCAAATTAGTGTGGTTTGGCCTGTACGCGAGCTTTCAATCATTTATCTCAAAAAATTCACAAAACTCAGGAGCATCATCTTGGTTTTTTTTTACATGGTTTGTTTACTTTGAAAACTTTCTTGACTTTTGGTTGCATTTGAAATTTCAAGTGAAATACAATGTTTTTCAAGTTGTAAAAAAATCTCTTTTGAAATTCATTAAAAACTTTCTTTTTCAACCATATCATACATTTTTGAGAAACTCAGCCCTTAACAAAGGACTAATTGCTTGATATTGTTCCAGCATCCTGGTCAATCACTCCTCCCCTATGAACACTTATTGTTGAATCAGGAGTGGTATTGCTATCAACACTTTTCCAACAATATGTCATAATATGGGTACAGATTGCTCCGTATGAGTTTGTTCATTAGCAAGTACATTATGTTGAGAAGTTAATTGTACCTCAGCAAATGGCACTTGGTCATATTACTTCTGATAATCACATCCACAGCATGTGTGATTAAGTCCCTTAAACTGCTGCTTGTATCATGCTTACTGACTTAGTCTGGCTGCGTTCTTTAATAACCGACCCACATCCAATGCTTTAAACGTTTGTGTTTAAATTAACCACCAATGTTTATCTCATCAGTGACAAACTCTCGTGCTGTTGTAGTTGAGTTTCATTCACTGATGTGCTGAGTGCATTGTTGTTTTCTGACTCTATCCAACTGCTTTTCGATACAATCAAACTGTCATCCACTGCTTGAACCGGATTGATCTGAACATCTTGTGACTGTAGCTGTAATTTACCGTATGTAATTACAGCTCTATGAATGACCGCTTCAAGTGTATCCAGTTCAAGTAAATCACGTCTGTAAGTATCAGGTTCGCAGAACATGTATTCTTTGAAATCTTTTTGCCAACATTGATTTAGATGTTCTGATGAATTTACCCTTTTTGAGGCAAAAAATTCCTTGAATTGTGTTCGGAGTGCATCAAGACAAGTCCTTGGATTAACCTCAAGAAGATTCTCTTTTTCAAGTTGTAGCCTTAACTGATCCAGATTACGGAACATCTTCAATCTGAAAGTCTGATGCTCTTCACCGAAGAATGAGTGAAATGCTCAGTTTAAATGCATCAAACAGCATGAGCGAAACTATTAAGAAATAGAGATCAACGAAGAGTGATTCGAGCCCCTTTTTGTTTCTTTCCCCAAAAATACCATGCCATGCAGTGGGAGTGCCTTTGATTTACAGAATCAAACGTTGCAATCATTGCATCTCTCTCTCTTTTGAATTTGAATTCAAAGATTCCATTGAAGTTCGATGTGTGAAATGAAATTAAGGATCTTAAGTAGATAAAGTGATTTTGTTGTGGTTATTATGAATCAATTAACGGTCACGGATTTTTACAAGTCTATGACTTAAAAACAATAAAAGAGTAATCTTTTAACGGGGATTTTACTAAATCAAGAAGAAACCGTGAATAATGATTAATTGTTGTTGGTGAAATCGTTGTCGGATTTGAAGTATTGGAACTTTCGTTAACGATTTGTTGAGCTAAAAGGACTAATGGTGAAAACTATTATTAGACGAAAGGTTTAAATAAAATTTTTAAAAAGACTTAAGATAAGGTCTAATGGTGAAAATGATTAAACTAAAGGGCTAAAATAAGTAAAAATAAAAGAAGTATAAAATTTAAAAAATAAAGAACTACAAATGAAAAGAGTTGAAAAACTAAGGTTAACAATGAAAATAATGTAAAATAAAAGATTAAACTTTAAATTGTATTAAAACTCAAGGACTACAATTGAAATGGTTTTATAAGAAAGGACTAATAGTAAACTATTTATTAACTAAGGGTTAATAATAAAAATGTTTATTTATCTAAGGGTTAAAGTTAAAGTTATTGATAAACTAATGTTAAAAGTGTAACCTTTTGAAAACAAAAAGGTTAAAAGTGAAAAACTGAAAATTTTAAATTATATTTAAAAAATTTGTCATGCACGTGTATAGAAGAGTTATCTTCTTCGTTTTTAAACTTATAAAATGTTACGATTATAATTTTGATCTCGCGGACTCGTACGGTGATCGTCGGTGTAAAATAAATATACCACGTTGATCGAAAAGATGTCACGATCACGTTGGTATAAGTCTTAAGTCCCGTCGTTATCCGACACTCGAAACCGTAAAACCCGAAGTTACTTAAACTGTGAATTCGTGTGCTATTACAAGTTGCTAATTCGTTTCTAATTGATATTGGACAAAACGCAATCAGCTTCCAAGACAAAACGCAATCTTGAACTTTGAGACAAAACGCAACACGTAGAGATTTGGGCAGAGTAACCTTTATATTTGGCTAGAATAATAAAGTCTTCACTTGTACCTGTATACAAATCTCAATAGCAAAACGGAGCACTTTATCTAAGCAAAACGCAATATTTCTTTGAGCAAAACGCAAGAATCTTGGGCAAACCTCAACCCTTTTTGAGCAAAACGCAACGAGTGTGGACAAATCGCAAGACTTTGAAGCAAAACGCAATGTATCCTGAAAAAAACACAAAACGCAAGCTATTTGGGGCCACAAGCAAGTCGCTATCTGTTCTAGTTTCTTGTCTGTTTGCAAAACGCACAAACCGTCCTTGTGACCTTTTGCCTAAAATTATGGATCTTGGTCTCAACCTTGTCTCAACGGTGTGGACCACAAAAAATAAGCCAAGAAAAAACAAGCTTGAATAAGCTTCTAAAATAAGTTGTTATCCTTGAAATAAGCCAAGAAAAGATAAGCAAAAGAAAAGAAAATAAGCTATGAAAAGAAAAACAAAAAGAAAAACTACTAATGATTTAGAAAATAAGTTAAAGAAAAGCTAATAAGCAAGAAACTACGCAAAAGATGAAGAGTAAAATATGACAGCCAAATGAAAATTTATCATGCACTGGTTTATCTTTTACCATTCATGTGCTCCTATTTGTACTCATTTAAGCATAGCACAACTATAAGATGTATCACTAGAATTATAAGCCAGAATGATGCATTAGTGATATTTGTTTTGAATTGCGTTTGACCTTTAATCGTATGTGTTAAAATGACGCCAACTTTTAAAAGTCAAAGACAAATACCCACAACAGATTTTGACGAGAGAAAGAAAATGATGCAGTTCGTCCAAATAACAAAAAGAAACGAATAAAATTCTACCAGTAGCCTACAAAAATGATTTTTTTTAATAAGAAAAATGGTGACACCTTTTGAGAATAAGCAAAAATAAAACAAGAAAAGTAAGCCGAGTGTTATAAGCTCCAAAAAAACTTATTTTAATCCCTCAATAAACTGCATAATAGATTTAAAATAAATCTACTTTTGGTTTTGTAAGAAAAAGTAAAAAAAATAAGCAACGAAAGTAAAAGTTTGTTAAGCAAACTGTTGAGCACTTTTTGATCTACAAATGGATTTCAAACATAAATGATTAAATATAGGACTAACTCACCATATCAGCCCATGAGCTATGTAGGAATATTAGAGAAGAAATACTAGTCAGATTAATCAAATAAGCAAAGTAGAAACAAAAATAAGCCGTATAAGAAATAAGCCGTAACTAGTAAGCTCACAACAAAAAAAACACAAATCACTTAACCCACCCCATGGCTCTGATACCAATTGTTGGTTCCTTTATTTCACACAACATGAACTAGAGAGAGAAAGTTAGAGAGAGAGAGAGATGGTTGGGAGAGAACTAGAGAAAACACAACTAAGTTGTGTGTTTAAAATGAGATTTCTTCTTTTCCCACACGAGAAAACGCCTCTCCGATTGTGTGGAGATGGTTTAATATTCTTACAAAATGCCTATGAAACGGGCCTAAGTGTGGGTCTTACAGTGGTAAAGACCCGTGCCCAACATCAAAAAATCATACTATTACTAACAAAAATAACGAGCTATGCAAAACAAGAAAAAACATCGGGTTGACCGAGTCTTTCCTTAAACCAACACCCAAGAAATGTTTCATTTTCATGCCCATATGTCATAACCTCACCTATTCTCTTCATGATAGGGAATTTTAAAATGTTGACAAGAGTGTGAAGGGGCTTGTTTTGAGTGGTGTAACTGGTGGTGGAAGTGTGGTTGTTAGCATCATGAAATTCATCTTCTCCTGCCATTGAATAGATCTAAAAGGTAAAGGTTTATAACAGATCTGTTTTGGTTCTTCTTACTCAGAGTTTCTCAACAAGCTCTGATACCACTTGTTGATCCCAGTCTGAATAGATCTTTCTAGCCTGTTAAGGGTGGTAGCCAATCTGGATAGATCCAAACTAACTACAAGAGAAACAATGACTATGAACAATATAAGTTATGCGGAAACTAACTTATATTGCTAAGAAGAACAATGAATAAAACAGAACTTTGATTACTATTAATCTGCTAGATTACAGAATACTAACTATGAATATTTGTGAAACTTGTATATCTAACTAGTGCCGTAGGGTTCTTTTTATACACCAAGGAAACCCTAATGGGCTTACAAAACGCGTTAAGTGATCATGCATATCTATTCCTAATATATCTCATGCATATCACTTAAGCAGTACTATCTATATATGCTAGCAGTACTAACTTACTACTAACAGTACTAACTCTACTACCAATACTAACAGATGTACTAGCAGTACTAACTAACTAACACTAACAGTATTAACTCAGGAAAACATAATTCCTAACAGCAGGAGAAAAAACAGCTTTATAAGAGGTACCAGGAGACGTTTTATACCTAGTATTTCACTTCTATTTTCCAAAAAGTCTAAACGCCAACACTGCCATTCTTGACTGACTGCTCCGCGGATTGTATGCCATTCTTGATCTATTATTTGCAATACAAGAAGACACATGTTAGACTAAGTATGATAAAGTAATTGGGAACAAGTGATTAACAATTGAATGGTATGTAAGAATGTATGATCATCAATATTATAATGATAGCAAGAAAAGAGACAACAAAAGGTGAAGTTAAAACAATTTACTTGCATTCAAGGTCGTTGCTAGCATTTTTCTATTATATCTCAATATCCTGTGGCTAGAAGTATTAGACAGTATGCACATGACTGTTCAACCAATTACCAACATCCACAGACCATAATTGTTGCTCAGATTTTCAGCATTCTCTTGTGATTTATTAGCAGATTACAAAAAAAGAATGCCAACTAAACATAAGAATTAAGAAGTGCAAGAACAAAAACTGATCAATAACAAAAAGGTTATTTGGCTTGTTAGCTTTCTTTGACAGCTTTTCCAACTTAGACCTGCAAGAACATAAACAATAGCAAGAACAAATGGAGTACAAGTTCAAAAATTCCATAAATACAGTAGCAACTTAGACTTAGACCTGCTACTAATGACAAATCTATTTTTCATAAACTCTATAAATACAATAGCAAGAAGAAATGGAGTACAAGTTTAAAAAACTCCATAAATTCAAAACCACATGTTCAAATACAGTAGCACAGTAGCAACAGATTCCAAATATTCAAAAGCATAGGTATATAAGCAATTCAAAAGCAAAGGTTCCCAAAAAATTCTGCAATACAGTAGGTCAATAGCAATCAAGCTACACTATTTTTGCCTTTTTCCATGAGCTTGCTCTCCCTTTTGTTAGTCTAAGCCCTCTTGGATTTCTTTAGCAAGGTCGCCGTCTTTCATCAAATCTTCTAATGTATCCATAGTGATGTTTCTACTTGATGTACAAATCCAATCTTGTGTGCATACCAAAGCCTCTACAATGTTTGGCGCTAAAGCATTCCTATATGGATCCAAAATGCGACCACTCGCGCTAAAGGCGGATTCAGAAGCAACGGTGGATACTTGGATTGACAAAATATCTAAAACAAAGATTATAACAAATAATAAGTTAATGCATTTATCAAACATAATATATAAGTAAAAAAAGGAAATTTATTACCTTTCGCCATCCTTGATACGATTGGAAATCTTAGGCTATTTAATTTCCACCAATTGAGTTTGTCGAAGTCTTCGTCATCCTCTAGCTCAAGACGCGGTTCTTTAAGATATTTGGTCAACTCGTCTTCACCCCCGCTCAACTTATTTCCAACTTTATCTTTAAACGAATTTAAGAAAGCATTACCACGACGACGACTTGTGTTAGAAGTTTGACTTGCCGTTGATTTCGGCATGTGACTTGATACATTTGAGCCATATTTAACAATACTCTCATATCTTTCTCAACCTTCTTAACCAACTTGTCACTTAATTCATCGTTGGTTAAAAATTGAATTGGTGTCTCCTCACTTTCTTCATTAACCTCCATGGGTATACATCCATTATTTATCAAATGTTTAAACCCATAGCCAATTATTTCTGACTTCATTGTCGGATCTAAGATGACGACAAAGTACATATAATGGTTGATCTTTTTGTAATCACCCCAATATTTGTCATACTTTGGTCTCATTTTGGAAATCATTCCCGTAAAGGAAGCATTTTCTTGCCACTCGCGAAGATGCTTATCAATATCAAGTATCTCTCCAAACCACAAGTGAGCTACGGGAGTTGATACGCTTGACACAAGATAAATGGACCGTGGTGGAACTATTGCTTAAGAAATTGACAAGGTCCTTCCTCTCCTCAAGATAAAACTTTAAAACATCCCTAGCAATAGTAAAGCGGGAGGGCAAATTAAATTTAGGTTGCATGTTCGTGCAAAATTTAGAGAAGGCTGGGTTGGGTGTTCTACAAACTTAAATGGAAGCTCCGCTAGAACAATTAGCTTAATCAACGACTTTTTGATCACTTTTTCATCATATTTCCAAGTTTGTAAAGTTCCACTCATACTACCACCCTCTACATCCCCACCAATCTTTTTCTTAAATGCTAGTTTTTTTGTTTATTACCTTCTTCATTTGTAGGGTTCTTATCACAGTCAGCATAATGCTTATTCATGTTACCTGTACCATTTTTAACGGAGTCAGCCTTGTAAACCGCCGGACACCATTTGCAATATGCCATCTTAGTCATTACCCCGTTTTCATCAGGTTCAAACTTTGGATCAAAGTATTTCCAACACTCGGAAAACGTTTTCCTTGGTTTACTTGGGGCTTTCCTTTTGCGTTTCTTATCATTCTCTTTAATATCTTTGACATGGTTTGGCTCAGAACCCAACAACCTTTCAAATAAATTTCCTAATCTCATTACTACAGACATTCCCTTAAAGTCACTAAATCATGTAGTTTCCCTGAATTCTTCAAGTATTTAACCATATTACCTCCTTAGCTTGGGCAACTGTCTTTGTTTCATCTTAAAAGCAAGATACCTTATGACTGAAGGATCATTCCAATCTATCCTGCTTAGTTGATAACTTGGCTTCAGACATAGCTCTTTGCCTTTTCCTCTTCATCCCATTGTCATAGCAATTTCTTCATCCCTTGCAATCTGTGCCCTTTGTTGCTTTCATCATTTGTTTTTTCTTGCAGTCCTGATAGCTTCAGCAAAAACTTAACCCTATCTTGTTCAATCTCTCTCTTGAGACCTTCTTCTTGGGGCTCTCAGCTCTGTCATTATGCTTTTAATACCTGTTGGTCTTATTCTTGTCCTTTCCTCTTCACTCCTTCTACTTAAGTAACAGTTCTTCCAGCATAACTAACCCACTAGGGAACTTCACTGAGCAGTACCTTTTGATGCTCTATAGTACTAACTGTCAGAATTCCTTTCTCGACCTGACATACCTTGATCTTAAATGACTTTATGGGAGTAAATTCTTGAATAATAGGTTAAGTTTCAGTGCTTGCTTTTTCTTGAACACTTCTGCATCAGATAATTTTCCTCCCCTGTTTGGAAGAACATCCTTTAAACATCATCATACATCATCAGAAAGAACAACCTTGCTTTTATGCCTTGCTTTCTCCAAGTCAGAACCTTGAAACTCTAACTTCCTTTACCCTTGAGAATGATCTTAGTGACTGCAACACTATAAGTTAGCTTGTCTTCTTCAATCATCCTCCAAAAGCCAATTCTCTCAAGAGAGTTTGGGTACCAAATTCGTCAATTCAACTAAGTTGTCAAACTACCCTCATCACTTCCATGTGAGAGAATAGCATGGAGAGGTGGATCATGTGGTGTAGGAATATGTTGTTTCATTACATTGTGGATTGTTGTGTTGGTTGTTGGAGATGGGAATAAAACAACAGCAAGTGTAGGATCAAATTGTGATCATAGTAAAATAGGTTGATGAAAATTCTTGGGTTGTTATAGTCTCCACCCCTTACAGAAATCTCGTCCCGAGATTTAATTGAAAGTTATAGTGATATAGATGTAGGTACTAGGCATGAATTTGATCTTTATGTTAGGCTAATCAAGGTCACAAGTCCACGTGTGTGATGCATTTATAATTATGTTGCACACCATAATTATAATTACCTCCTTTCACACGTCTACTTATTTTCAAGATCACACCTCTTGATGACAGCCAATAGAATTTCTTCAGATCCTGATAGAACCTGGATGAAATACTTCGATTTACGGAACCTGTGGGTCATGGGCCTACCATGCTTCTGCTGCGCTACTGTGATCGTAAAGAATCGTTATTCATTAACCTTTAAAAGTCAACATCGAATAAGAATGCTATCACAAGTCTTTGTCAAAAATTTCATACCTAGTGGTATTGAAATCATTTGGCATTGTATAGATTCTTGTGTGTTTCCTTGTTATTATGTTGCAGAATATAACAGAGAATTTTAGAATACGGAGATCATGAGTGATGTCAAGGAATGATTGTAAGAGAGTTGCTAATCACGTGAGATACAGATTTTGAAATGAACAGACGATGAAGGTAATGAAGGTAATAATGATAATGAAGGTAATAATGATAATGATTAAGGAATTGTTTGTACAAACGAATTGAAAGAAACTTGTTTGTACGTATGTTATATACTTAAGCCTACTTATTTATAATTTGTCACTTACAAAAAGAAGCGTTCAACTCCTTGTAACTGAGAATTTATAAATTCATAGTTCGGAGATTTATAATTTCCTTATTCAAATGAAGAAGTGACCTAATTCATTTCAATAAGATGATCATAAATCGTCTTACCTAAGCATAAAAACACGATATGGTAATGTGTAGAAAATGATATGATCATGAATTGTTAGATAATATTGAGATGTTGATTGTACTGACGCCCATATAATCGAGGATGATAATTTATGTTTCAAAGGTATGAGGAGAGTATTCAGAGTTGAACATGATAGAATTGACGAGTTTTGATACCACCAGATAACAAGATGTAACGGAATTATCACTTTATTAATTCATGGATAACTTTACATATGAAACTCTAAAAGAGTTGATACTTATGTTACATGTCTCGAGATTTGGTTGAGAGATAGAGTGATGTTTGGAAACAAAAGTTCTTAGTTCCTACAGTTTCTAGTCTGATGGCCTACTTTGTGGCAATTCTGACACCTGACGGTGCACGATCCTGTGTGATGTAGAGTACATTTCCTACAAAGGGGATGAGGTCCATTATATCCACGGTTTCCATTAGCCTTGAAGATTTCCTGTCTTCCATTTTGCTGCGGATGGTGATCATTGTTGCGGTTGTTATTGTTACGGTTATCTGGGTAGTTATTTTTGTTAATGTGATTGTTGGAGTGGTTATTATTGTTGCGATCATTGGGGTAGTTGTCTTTGTCACGATTATTGGAATAGTTGTTGTTATTGGGATAGTTGTTGTTGTTGGTGGTGTTCCTTCTATCATCAAACTTTCGTTTGTGATCATTGGTTTCTTGCACAGAATTACGCTTTATTATTTGGTCCATTAGCCTGTGAGCTATGTTGGTGGCTTCTTCCAGAGTCTGAGGTTTTGAAGCAGTAACGTTTCCTTCAATGCTTTGCGGCAGTCCCCCGATGAAAGCTTCCATAAGTTTCTCGGTGTTTGGTAC
Source organism: Tanacetum coccineum (assembly GCA_026074375.1). Lineage (NCBI taxonomy): Eukaryota > Viridiplantae > Streptophyta > Magnoliopsida > Asterales > Asteraceae > Tanacetum > Tanacetum coccineum. The sequence goes on from BQNB010009795.1 coordinate 78,513, forward strand.
CATATTCGGGCATAAAACGGCTAATTCCTGGAATCTTCTAATATAAGTCTTGAGATCACTTCCATTTACAGTCAGACCATAAAATTCATCTTCCATTTTCTTGATCTCAGTTCGAGGACAATACTTGTTCGTCAGAAGCCTTTTTAACTCAGTCCAGGTGATTTGATTAGCTTGCTCTATTCCCATAGGCTGGGCATATGCATTCCACCAGGACAAGGCATCATCAGTTAAAGTACCAGTAGCAAATGTTACTTTATTTTCCTCAGCACATCTGCTTCGAGAGAATACTGATTCGGTTCGTTCAAACCAGCGAATAAGGCCTACTGCTCCTTCCGTACCATTAAAGTAGAAAGGTTGACAGTTGATAAACTCTTTGTAGTTTCCCGTTTTCACTACAGGAGTTCCAGTAAGATTGGTGTTCCTGTTGGGATTACTAGCACTTGCCATGGCAGCAGTCTGTGCTTCCAGGGCTGCAGTAAAATCAGCAATCAGTTGCCGGATGGCATCCAAAGTTATGGCTGGTGTTTCGGATGTTGACGTCCTTTTGGGAGGCATTCTATCAACATAAGAGAACATGTAGTAAGAATGACATCACAAGTTTAGAAAGGTAATATTTAAAAGAAAATGTGATGCTTAAAATGCTTAAAGAGAAATGCTTATTTTTGAATTTTAAGCACTTAGGGGTTATGGTATGATTCATGAAGACGGAGATAATGATGCAATTGGTGGAAATGATGATGAAAGAGCGATAAGTTGGAAACAATAAGATACGAAACGGGATTGCCTTTATAAATAACTTGCCTTCTTACTGTACATAGTCAAGATTTGACAAGCGTTTTTATTTATACCACACATCCCGTGGCTAGGATAAAGCTATAACTAGTCTTAAGAGTTTGTTGATTTCGAACCGGTAGATGACATCCTAAAGATCTTCCTGATCCGTTTGGTGTCGAGCTTGGATTTTCTCAATGATTCGTTCAAGATCAGAAATTCTGTAGTGAGCAAAAGCAATCTTATCTTTTTGCCCTAATTTCTTCCTTTGAAGTTTGATAATCTGAGAACGGACTCTCTCAAGTTCGATTTTTAGTTCGTTACTATTCCTTTGTGTGATCATTCTATTAATACGTCCTTCTTCCATTTTCTCAATACGGTGAAAAGAGAGTTCTTCTAAGTAATTCAAAATATCTTCGACTTGTTCCTCGTGATGTTTCAAATACATCTTAGTTGAACATTTCCCTATTTCAAATATCTGAGGTGGGGTAGGAGTATAATTTGAGAAAGATGGTGATACCAAATTACAAGTTTGATTTCGAGATGAATTAGATAACGTAGTCGAGGAAGAAGATGGGGAATGGATTTGCTTCTTAGGTGGTAATAGTTCTTCAGGAATAAAGAAATATCAAGGATTAAATAGTAATGATGGTGGTAATACCAGAGATGGAGTCAAAATAGCTGGTGGAGTAATAGGATCTGAAATAGGTAATTCCTTAGCATAAAATGCTTGTACGTCCTTCAAATAAGTATTATTGTAGAAAGGTGAGAATACCGGTGGAATCATATTATCTTTAGAGTTTTCCGAAGAGTTAAAAGAATTGCTTCCCAATGAAGTTGGGAAATAATCTGATGAGGCCGAAGTATAGTTAAGAATATTCATAGAGGAAAAAGCATTCTCAATATCGGAAGTAGAACGGTTAGGAGAAGACATCGTTCTGTTAACAACCTAGTTGTAAATAACATAAGTTATTTATGATATAATATAGTATAATAATTATGTATCTTTACATACTTGTTCCGGAATGTAGTGGCACGGAGGACTTTGACGGCTGAAAAAGAAATGTGGTTATAGTTAAGGTTTTTGACCTTGTTCTCTATAACCATGGCGCTGATACCAATCTGTAACACCCCTATTTTTACAATATAACAGCGGAAGCTAATCTAGGTGTTAGGAATAATGTTTTCTTAACTTAGTACCGACAGTACAAATAGTTAGTACCGACAGTACAAAGTAGTTAGTACTGTTAGTTAGTTAGTACCGTTAGTAGTAATTTAGTTAGTACCGATGGCAAGATATTTAAAAGATATTTAGAAGATATTTTTGAGATATTTGTCAGAAAGATATGTAACCCTTTTATGGTTATCCTTATGATATAAAAGGAACCTGCATGCATATGTAGCATTTATAATAGTTCTACAGATATACAGAATATACTAATATCATAGTTAGCATTTTGTAATCCTCGAGAAACACTTTAATAAAGTTGTTATCAGTTGTTCATTGTTTTCTAGTACCTGTGTTAAGATTTCGCATTATACATTGTATTCATAGTCATTGTTTTCTACATAGTCGATGTGATTTATACATCTAGCTATATTCCTTATAGGCTGCATAGATCAAATCAGTCAAAGCAAGGACCTTCAGTGGTATCGGAGCAAGTTAAGAAACTCTGAATAAGTAAGAAACAGATTAAAACCAGTTATTCTCTCAAAAACAGATCTAAAATGTCTGGATTACAAGATGTAGATTCACACCACCACCTCCACAAGAGACACAACAAACACCAACACAACAAACTCCTCATACAGTCTCAACCATCAAACTGGGGCTTAATATTTCTCAAAAAAGGGAGGGAATATGATAATACAGGTTGAGATAGAGCACTATCTAGCTATACAGACTATCCCTATTTTGGGAGTAATCAAAATGGGAATGGTCCTGTATCAGTCTCAAATTGATACATCAGGACAAATTAAAATTTTGCCTCTAAATAGGAGAAGAAGTACGTGGCCAGAGAAAGAGAAAGAAAAGCTAGGGACCACCTTGCTAATGGATACCACGTAAGATCATCTAGCTAAATTCCATAAGATAACTGATGCAATAAGAGATGTGGAATGACTATCAAGTCAAGATTTGGTGAAATGTTTGAAATCCTAAAAGATGCAGAAGTACATCTTGAAGCAAACAGTTTGAGGATTCAGTGTATCCAACACTGGATGGATCACAAAGGCTATGAGAGATTCCAAAGTCTTCTCAGTCAGCTAGAGATTCATGGAGCAGGTGTATCTACTGAAGATGCAAATCAAAAATTTCTAAGATCTCTACCTTTGTTGGTTAAAGTTTCCTTATTTATGAGGATAAACCATGATTGGACGAGTCTCAGTTTTGATGACTTGTACAACAATCTTAGAGTCTTTGAAAATGATGTAAAAGGCTCTACTGCATCATCTTCCAACTTGCAAAATGTAGCATTTGTTTCTGAAAACACCAACAGTACTAATGAAGTTAGTACTGCTTATGGTGTTTCCAACACTTCTGGTCATTGTTCAAAGCATGAACAAACATCAACATCATCATATTCCTTGCTTGCAAGTCAATCTAGTTGTCCTCAACTGGATCATGAAGACTTAGACCAGGTTGATGAATATGACCTTGAAGAAATGGACTTAAAATGGCAAGTGGCAATGATCTCCATGAGAATCAAGAAGTTCTACAAGAAGACTGGTAGAAAGCTACAGTTTGATGCAAAAGAACCTGTTGGTTTTGATAAAACCAAAGTGGAATGCTACAACTGCCACAAAACAGGGCATTTTGCAAGAGAGTGTAGAACAAAGGAAGATAACAGAAGGAGGGATGGATGGAATCCTGGAAATAAAGATGGAAAAAGAACTGAAAAGAAAGAAGAGTCTAGAGCATTGGTGACAGTTGATGGAGAATGTGTTGATTGGACAGCTCATACAGGAAGAAGATGCTAAATTTTGCTTTCATGGCTAGCAACAGCTCAGGATCAGACACACAGGTACTTTCTTGTTCAAATGAGTGTAAAGAGTCTTATGCTAACATTAAAAGACTATATGATGCTCAGAGAGAGCAACTTAGTGATGCTAGTATAGAGATAAAGGCCTCACGGCTAGTGAGTTTGTCCTTAATTTGCGTCTTTCTGAGCTAACCTATAGTCTTTTACTGTACTCCAACGCCACCAAACCCAACATGAAACCCCCCTAACACATCAATAATCACAATCTATAATTCAACTCAACCCTCCCTCCCACCACCACCACCCCGACCTACCCCCCCACCCCCCCCCACCCCCCCCCCCCCCCCCCCCCCCCCCCCCCCCCCCCCCCCCCCCCCCCACTATTTATTTTCTTCATTTATACTCAAGGTACTTAAGAAAGTAGTTCCACGAAAGCACAATTAGTTGCCATCAACAAGGTCAACTTTGGTCAATGTACAATAGATCAAATTTATAAAATAGATATAGATGCATAAACAGCTGTTCTAACATACCATAAGATATTGTTGGCTAAAGTCAAAAGGGAAAAAGATGATTTCAGAAGTAATAGTAAAACAAATGGAAATTCATTTCTTCAAAAAAATCTTGGATAAAATTATAAAAATTTTTCGATGAGTGCAGGGATGAAATGTGGGCTAGGGCTTCTGTTGTATGGTGATTTATTAGATATGTGGGATTATGAGTTATGAAAATGTAGTTTTTAGAGTGCTTTAGTGCAAGGAATGTGATTTTGAAAAAATTCTACCTTTGACATAAAAGGATTGCTAAAAAGGTGCAAATTGAAAGCAGTACTACCCACCATGACAGGGAGTTATTGCCCTCTGGACCTGATAATATTGAAATAGATGACTACAATATACATATGGTCCAGAAAAGACTCAAGTAAGTGAACCTAAATCAAGTGAACCTGAATCCCAAACAACTGAACTTGATACCTGTGACTCTAACATTAGTACAGAACCTTCTGAATTAGTGTCTGAACCAGTTGTCAATGAATCAAATGTAGAGGTTCAACCTAAGGTTTGGTCTGATGCTCCTATCTGAGGGGGTTGTTATGTTTGATGTCGTCGGTATCGAGTTAAAATGGTATAATTACTTTCTTGAGTATGTGTTTATTAGTATGAATCAGATAGTGATGATGAGTATGTGACTGTGCAAACTAAAAGACTTGATACACCTAATTTTGCTAACAAGCAAGTGAAAACTCCTAGGGAAAATGTTAAGAATCAGTCTACAAATAGTCAAAAACCTAAGGTTAACAACAAAGAGTTGGGAAATGAGTCTAATGAAAGAGCATGTTTTGTCTGTGGGAGTTTTAGTCATTTAATAAGAGATTGTGATTATCATGTTAAACTGGCTAAACAAGTTGAATTAAACAAACAAAATATGTCTAAGGGTAATAGTACTGGGGTGAGAAAACCAATATGGAATAATGTTCAAAGGGTAAATCACAAAATTCAATTTGTTATTCCAATTTAACTGTAGCAGTTCAAACAGAACTGGAATTATCCAGGTAATATGCTAAAGCTTGCAGTACTAAGAGTTAGTACTGCTAGACCAAAAAGTTAACAAAAACGGGACAGTAACTAACTAGCACTGCCTGTGAAAGTTAAACATGTTAAGCCATTGTGAATGGTATATTTGACCATAATATTTTTCACAAAACTCATTCACCATCAACAATACCTTTCAAAAGAACAACGGTACTAAAAACAAATTTATCAAACCAAAAGGTTTTTACTATTAAGGTAAAAGAAGTTAGTATTGTTGGGAAAAAATGGGATTACTGCTGTTAAGTCCTCAGCAGATTGTAAATGGAGAACACCAGGATACAAACAATAATATTATCTCCAAATTCGATGGTGGGATTCTAGACTCTAGAATAGTTATTCAACTTCAAAGATCCACTAGGCAGGACTCAAGCCCCAACGGATGAGGTCCCTTAAGAGAAGTCTAATCACTTTCTTTTTTAAAATGTGCAGGATTATCCACATAGAAATCTTCAGAATAAAGGAATTGTTGATAGTGGATGTTTTAGGCACATGACAGGGAACAAGGATTACCTTGCTGACTTTCAAGACATTAATGGTGACCCTGTTGCCTTTGGAGGTAGTAAAGGTTTTTTTACTCGGTAATGGAAAATAATAACTGTGTAGTTAGATTTTGAGGATGTTAGATTTGTGAAGAACTTTCAACCTTTCAATTCTTTCAGTGTCACAAAAGTCGTGTAGGGAGGGGGACAAATAGAAACAAGGTTCTGTTTACTGACCTCTGTAATTGTCTTGTTTTGTCTCCTGGATTTTAAGTTACCAATGAAAATCAATTTACTTAAAGTTTCCCCAGACAAAACAATATGTAAAGTCCCTAGACAAAACAATATGTACAGTTTCAATTTAGAGAACATTGTTCCTTTAGGAGGTTTGGCTTGTTTAATTGCAAAGGCTACAGCTGATGAATCTAACTTTTGGCATAGGAGGTTGGGTCATGTAAATTTCAAAAATTTAAATAGACTTGTGAAGGGGAACCTTGTAAGAGGTTTACCTACAAAGCTTTTTCAAAATGACCAAACTTGTGTTGCTTGTCAGAAAGGAAAGCAACACAAAGTTTCTTGTAAGCCCAAGTTAGTTAGCTCTATTAGTAACACCCTACAACTACTTCATATGGACTTGTTTGGACCTACATCTGTGAGGAGCATAAACCATAAGACCTATTGTTTGGTTATCACTGATGATTTTAGCAGATTTAGTTGGACATTTTTCTTGAGAACTAAGGATGAAACAAGTGCAATCCTTAAGGACTTTATAAGACAAATAGAGAACCAATTGAATCAAAAGGTTAAAATTATTAGATGTGATAATGGAACAGAATTTAAAAACAAGGAAGTTATTGAATTCTGTGGTTTAAAAGGGATCAAGAGGGAATACAGCAATAAGACACCTTATGAACTTTTAACTGGTAAAACACCAATTATAAGTTATATAAGACCTTTTGGGTGCCATGTGACCATCTTGAACACCATAGACCACTTAGGCAAGTTTGTTGGAAAATCTGATGAGGGATTTTTGGTTGGTTATTCTCTACAAAGCAAGGCTTTTAGAGTATACAATTTAGTAACCAAAAGAGTTGAAGAAAACCTGCACATAACCTTCTTAGAGAACAAACCCAATGTTGCAGGGAAAGGACCAAATTGGCTTTTTGACCTTGATTATTTGACTGATTCTATGAACTATCTTTCTGTTAGTTCAGAGAATCAAGCTAACATTCATGCAGGTCAACAAGAAACTAACCAAAATGAAGGTACAAAAGACAAAATTGTTGCAGGGGATTCTGACAAAGAAGATGAATCTGCTCAAGACTGTTTTGAAGTTCCATACTGGCATTCGTATTCTTCCACAAACACCTTGAGAACTTAGTTACTCAGGCAGAAGCTGCTAAGACTAGCGGTACTAACATTTTTAGTACTGTTATCACAACAGCTAAAGCT
>BQNB010009796.1:0-85784 GCA_026074375.1 Tanacetum coccineum
TTCGGTTTTGACGCGAAGAAAACAAACCCAAATCGTTTTTCTACAACCCGAGACTATCTAATATCAACCCACTATTGATTATTAACCCATGTTCTTGATCAATCTTGAAAAAATTTATGTTTCTTGCCCCTTGGTGTGCTCGTTCGAAATACAAAGAGAGAGGAAGAGGGATTTTTTTTGTGTTTGATTTTAAAATAAATGCATGAATGATGGATTGAGGTGGTGAAAAGAATATATGAGTACTAGGTGGAGACACTATTGCTAGAAAATAGCCTTTTTCTCCCCCCCCCCCTTGAGGCCTACTCGTCCGAATTGGATCCTATGAGGTGTTCGGGTTCTTCTTTTCGTGCCGAGATCACTTAAGACTCTATTTTTATCACTTTGCAATGTTACTCGAAGTTAGTAAATATTTTTATTGAGTTTAAAAACGTTTTTCCAATAACCTGGGTCATTTACACGACCTATCTTCGAACCAAACTTTCCAATAAAATCATTTCGACCATTATTTGACGTGTCAGGACCCAAAATGCGAGTTTTTGTCCAAAATCAACCGAGACCTTTCACATAAATTCTAATAGCATTCCAAACTTTCAAAAATGACTTGTATCCTTAGTTTCACCCAAGAATTTCACTTTTACAACCGTTACGGTCTTTTACCAGATTTCACGAAAACGCATGTTTTCTAATATCTTTTAAATCACACACCAACGATTTACGTTCCAAATCAACGTTATTTAAACATGAATTTATTCAACACATAAACTCATTAACACTCTTCCAAATTTATTAAAACTCGTTCTCAAATTAATTGTCGTGCCGGTACGCGTTGCGTGACGATTTTCGCTAAACGCGGAAAAACTTCCCGGAAAGCACTGAATGACCACATAAGAAAGACGAATCAAAAGTGATTCTCTTACGATACTTATGACTCTCCCAAAACCCGGTTAAACTGTAACCGTTTTACGCAAAATAGGTCAACCGAAGTCAACTTTTCAACTTTCTCCAAGAAAACTGACAAGGTCGAAAGACTCCGATAGAAAATTACGATATTTTATAATACTTAACCCATGACAAGTTACCGGTTATCACACTCTTGCATCTAACTTTTCTCAACCTACTTTATGTGTCACAAATTATGCATATTTTTGTTTTCTAAAGTTATCCCTACATTTAGCAAAACTGTAAAATTTATTGGTTTGCCTATATCTTTAAATAAATTTATTCATTTGACCAATTTTTATTGAAGACTTTTTAGTATACACTAACATGGTATTCGTGCGCTACAACGACCTCATGTAATTACAATTTTGATGATTAAAGTTTTCGGTTATACGCTTTTTTAACAATACCTTTACTGATGACGTGAGACCACTTCAAAAAGCTTATTAATATTACACGCTCGGCAAACTTTAGAGATGAAGTTTTCGGTTACAATAGGGACTTTTAATGTATAAGAGAAATTGTGACTTTTGGGATGTTATTTAGTTCTTAATTCCTAAATGTTTTTTTTACAAAAAATTAGTTCTTAAACGTTTTTATTTTATAAATAATTAATTCCATAACGTTATGAGAATGATCGCACAAATATGAGAAATAAGAAAAAGTGGTAAACTAATTGGTTTTGAAAAACTTATTTACCATTGTATTGCTTGTTCAAAAATATTTACCAATATATAGTATTTTCATACATTTTTCTCCTCACTTTAAAATTTAGCCTATTTCTACTAAATTAATGTTGATATGATCAAGATACGTGAAAAAAGTGATGACTCTTTTCATTGTAAAAGATAACATTCCCGTAAGTATAGTTAATTATATTAGTGACAAGATAGCAATATGCTTCGAGTTTTTAACCAACTTATTGTGTTTAGAAAACTTATTTATCATTGTGTCTAAAAAACTTATTGTGTTTAGAAAACTCATTTAATATGAAGTAGAAAGCTACTAATGCCAAAATATGAGAAGATCCCTAGCCATCGATATTTGTATAAAGTAAAACAAATTTGACATCATATCCCAATTAGAAAGTACAATAAAAAGATAATACACGACATAGCCTCCTAACAATCATGAGATATGTGAAATGTCATAACGGAAATGTGGGTACAATAAAATCAAAGGATTTATGTTCTTCTATAAGCAGGTGTTTGTGATTGCTTATTAAAAACAGATTATTCGTTTTGAAAACGCATAATCAGATAATCAGCTGTTACAAAACGTGATTTTTGAAAATTGTGTTTGGATTCACTTATGCGGTTTGATATCTCAATAATCAGATAATCACCTTTTTAGTATTTACCAAATCAGATTATTTGATAAACTTAATATGCAAAATGACTATAAAGGGTGTCTTAATTTTTGTGAATTTAACGATGAATAATTCTAAAAACCTTTTGTCAAGAAAATAAAAAATGATTCATTCCAATCGCAATATATATTTTTGTCAAAAAAATAAAAACCAAACCTATTCAATACAGACTTAACTATTTAACAAAAGAAAAAAAATACTTATTTATCCATCAAAAATCACATTTGTATAAACACTTAGGGTGCGTTTAGTTAGCGAAAAACACCCTTGTTTTCCACAAAATGTTTTGTGGAAAACAAGGAAAATAGAGATTGCATTTAAAACGGTGTTTTTCAACAAAATTCTCGACAAAACACAAGACATGCATTCCCCAACTTAACAAGGGAAACTACAAAACATATTTTTTTTCTTGTTTTCTTTGTAACCCCCTTTGTTTTCCTGAGAGTAGAAAACAATATCACATGAACGTGTTTTCTATGTTTTGTGAAAAATCAAATCCCTCTTTTTTTAACAAATCTAAAAACACAAAACTAAGAAATTTTTTCTCTAACTAAACGCACCCTTATCCACACTCTTTCGAATTCATCATTATCTTCGTCCCGAAGTTCATTCACGTCAACCCTTAACAATCAAATTAATTTAACACATCAAAATCATTAATCTAACAAATCACAATCCAACAACTTTTAAATGATAGCTAGTTCATCACGGTGGATTTGAAACGCTGTCAAACAAAAGGTCGGCAGATTATATTTCGAGAAGAGAAAATATCATTGATGAGGAGTTTTTTCAGAAACAAAAGTCACCATAGTAGTAGAAAACAAGAGGAAGAAACAATATATGAAGGCTAATTTGGTAAATTTGTATGTAAAAGGTAGACTGCGTAGCAGGTGGGTATGTGCTTTTTCAAAACCACGTTTTGAAGGATACAAAACGCAGAAAAGTACTTTTTGGCTTTTGTTATCCAAACACTATTGTTAGATTATTTACGTTTCGAAAACGCAATAAGCAAATAATCTAGTGGCAAACGTAATGCCAAACACCCCCTAAGTTCCTTTATAACAACTCACATGATTTTAGAAATAAGAAAGCTATCGAATTGTAACATCGGGGATCATTTCTTCGTTGCCTTGTTGGGCCAATTCAGTGCCCAATTATCTCTGTCTAGATTTAAATAAAAATTAGGCTAAGTGTTGAAGACTCGCTGATTGGACATCAGTGAGCAATGAAGGACTTGCTGAGTGCAAAGCCTCAGCGAGCAACCTCAAACGTATTCAAGTAAGAGACATCGTCAAGGAAGTCGAAGATTACTTGAAGACATACTCGTCAGCTGGGATGGATATCAGCTGATATGTAGGTGGAATACGCTGATGGTTCTAAGGAGAGTCGGGGGTGGCAATACCTTGACAATCTTATTACCCTTTGAAGAAGAACAAGCTGAGCTTGTGGTTCTCTTTAAGTGTGGTTTAGGAGGGATAATTCAATAAAGCAAAATGGCGGGATAAAGTATCCTTGAATTAAAGCGTGAACCTGAGTACAAAGTTGGTAAAAGTAGTGGACAGTTGGTAGAACTGTTCACTAAAGTATGTGCGGGATGTTTCCAAGAATGGACGTGCATTTAATGCAGACGTACTTCACCACAGGATTCTTGACACGTCCCAACTACCACTACTGAGGATGCAACCTCGTATCACTATAAATAGATAATGTCTTGAGGTGTAAATGCTATCGCTTTTATTGTTATCATTATTATAAGCATTTACACCTTTGTCGAACTTACACAATAGTCAGCTGATCCTATCAGCGAGACTATACAAGTTCCCTTGTAAACTCGATATCTTATTGAGTTTGCTTGTTCAAAGAGTAACCTTACATTGTCATTCAACAAGTGCGATCCATAGTACTTTGTAATACTTTGATTATATCAATAAAGCATTACACGATTGAAAAGTTATTACTTGTGTTGTCAGTTTAAAGATAAGTGTTATATTTCCAAATAGACGTGTTAATTGGGACTTTCATGTCTTACTAAGCTAATTTTCTTGGTTACGATGATATATTAAACACTTCACATCAGATGGGACCGAATGAGATATCAGATTAACATAGTGAGTTCAGAATTTGCTGATTATACATCAAAACGTTCTATATAAAAATCTTGTAACAAAATGTGGCATTTATTATAAAGTGATTGATTTGTATAAAATACCAACATGCGTTTTTCGTTTGTAAACCATAATCATACAAGTAGGGCTACAATCAAGTCAAGCTTTTATCAAGCAACTCGAGTTCGAGCTCAAGCTTAACTCGATCGAGCCAAGCTTTTATCAAGCTCAAGCCCAAGCTCAAGCCCAAAAATTAGCTCGAAACCTATAATGAGTCAAGCTTAAGCTTTTGATAGCTCGGCTCGAGCTCTTATCAAGCTTTTTTTAGCTTTATTATATAATAAATTCATACAAGTAATTAAGGGGTAATTTGAGTATTAACGTAATTATAATGACCTATTTTGAAAATAAGTAAATAATGTATTTTAGAATGACCTTTTAACCCTAATTAATCTAACGATTTGTATTCTAGTGCTTTGTTTCATTCTAATGTTGGATTTTGGTACGAAAATGTTATTGTTAGTTTTATTAAAGTTAAATGAATCTAATTTGGTTTTCAGTTATGGTTTTTGTTTGTTTTAGTTTATACATATGTTTATTGATAAGTTTGGGTGTTGGACTATTAAATACATTAATTTTGTATACATTCAAGCTTTTCAAGCCGAGCTCAAGCTTTAATCGAATCCTACTCGAGGCAAGCTCAAGCCCAGATGGTTCAAGCTTGACGAGCTATCAAGCCAAACTCAAGCCTACTATTTTTTTTCAAGTCAAGCTCAAGCCTTGTCAAGCTTGAGCTCGGCTCGACTCGATTGCACCCCTACATACAAGTACTATACTTCAAGCAGGTCCTTGGCTATATGCATCACTTCCCAGTTCCCCCTAAGGCAACATATTGGGGCACAAGGCTTTAACTGAGACCACCTTTTGCTATTAATTACCATTGTAACTTGAACTAATAATTCTAAAGCTCTAATCTAAATGTTGTCAATAGGATGTCTATTACCTATCTACCATAGTATCTAGCGATAGTTTTGGAAAAGCAGGTATATTTTCGATATAAAGCGGTGCATTGATTGGCAATGATAAGAGTCATCACTTCCTCATGTATATATCTCGATCATATCAACATTAATTTAGTAGAAATAGGGTGAATTTAAAAGTGAGAAGAGAAATGTATAAAAATAATATACAGTGGTAAATATTTTTGAACAAGCAATACAATGGTAAATAAGTTTTACAAAGACAATGAGTTTGTAAAAATCTCTGCATAAAATAAAGTAGAATTATTGTTTCAAATTTATTATGAATAATTAAAATTGTTGAAATTTTAGAAGAGATCCAGAAGGTAATTCCTCCATTGTATAATCGTAGTATACTATTGAGGAAAACTTTGGTTAACCGAGAAAACCTAAAAATTAAACCGCAGTACTGCAGTAGCCAATCCGTTTCGGTCTTGTAACTCCAAAAATCAACTTTTTTTGTGCAAGGTGAACAACTTTTATTAATTACCAACTGTTACAACAAATACGATCAAAAGAACAGACATGCTTGTCCTATACAAATCAAAATGAAACATACATCAGACAAGTCTGATAACTACTATCTCTGGAATCTAACAAACCTTCTCAGATGAAAACATGTATTGATCTGTGACAGTCCCCACAAATTAGAGAAAAGATTAGACAATGCACTTGACCTTTTATGTTCATCATAATGCACCAAACCATATCCTCACAACTACATTTCCACAACTCAAATAACCCTATGCTATTCAACCATCATCCACAAGAGAGTGGCATCATTGTGCAGGATATAACACCCATTCACAATACAGGAGGCTCTTCCATCCTAGCTACATTTCCTACATACATGCTACCAAACACAAAAAACATCTACATCATCACTATTTGATTCAGTAGCAATAATGCAGGCATCACTAGGCTAGAAACACTCACCCTACAGTATAACCATCCTAACCTCCATTAGCAATGATACATTAGAAACAGAATATAATATGTTCCAATCAATACCTTGCTCACCTAAGTCATTTACCCTTCACAATGCTAGAAACCTACCTTATGGTACATCCTCCTGTGCAAAAGCTCAGTTTGGTCCACAGAAGGAGACTAGATCCTTCTAAGGCCATCTAATCTACCTAAAGGGAGGAAAGGAACTCTTACCGAGGAGAACTCCAAGCTACAAGGTTCTAGCCATTGCAATGACCTGCTGTTGTTTAAGGAAACAAATTTGCCAAACACCCTCTCATGAGTGTCTGCAATGTAAAGCTTAACATTCCATCTTTCTTGAGCTCTTATAACTACATTAGATCTTTTAACTTTCAAGCTTAGCAATCTCATTCTCACTATATCAATAAGGACTTTAAACAGCTCCTCAGTACTTCTTATTTCATCTCTGAAAATTCTGTTGTTTCTTTCTTGCCAAACCAGATAAACACTTGCAGCAAAACATAACCTTCTTATTATACACTTAATTGAATTCCTATTAAACTTTCTTGACATTTCAGCCACAATATCATTCCACTTGTAAGTACTCCCAAACACTCCCATCTTTTCCAAGACTTTACCCCAAAATTCTTTTGAATATTCACATTCAAAAAATAGATGCGAGTGAGCGTCTGAATCTTTTCTGCACAAAGCACAGCACATAACATCATAAGACCCCCATTGTTTAATCTTGTCTTGTGTGGTTAGTTTGTTTTGGACAGCCAACCATACTATAAAAGCATACTTTGGTATATTTTGTGAGAACCAAACTACCTTCCACCATTCTACATCATCTTCATCACTTATGAGCTCTCTATATGTTTGATTGACTGAGAAATTACATAGACTTCCATCTTTTTTCCTCCACTTTATAACATCTTTTGCCTGCACATCAAGACTAACTTTTTGTAAATTCAACAAACTAGGAAATTTGCTAATCCACCCTTCTGGCCAATTCCCATTACTCTTCTCCATCCATTCTTTCACAATCATATTTGCTCTAAATCTTTCATCATACATAGTTTTGTAACTAACAAACTGATCCAAAGGACCAATATTGCTCCAATTATCAAACCACAGAGATATTTTATTACCGTCCCTTTATTTTGAAACAATAAACCTTCTAACATCATCTCTTTGTTTGAGGATATTTCTCTAACCCCAACTATCATTTTTATTTTCCTCAATTTCCCAAAGACTTCTTCCTTTCAGCTTTTCAGCATTGACCCATTTCACCTTCAAAGATTCTTTATCAGTTACTATGTGCCACAGATGCTTAACAATCATGGCTTTATTCCACACACCTAAATCCTTCAACCCCAAACCCCCTTTCTGCTTGAAACTACATACTTTCTTCAAAGCAACTTTAGGCCTTCCTTTAGTTCCATCATTCTGGTTCCATAAGAAGTCCTTCAAAATTTTATTGATATCTTTTACCACACCATCTGGAAGAAGTATAACAGATGCCCAGTAAACATGTATTGACTATAGTACAAAAGCCACCATCATCAATCTGCCTGCATATGATAGACCAAGGCTGTCAAACTCACGATCCTACCTGGGATCGTTTTTGTCTTTGCAGGATCGAGATCGTAGGATCGAATCAGGATCGTACGATCCTACCAATTAGATTATGAGAAGATAAGAAGAAGACCACTAGTTTTCATCTTGAAATTGTGATTTGAGAAAGTAGATACTTAAGTTTAGTATGATTAGAAAATAGAAAATAAACCGTCATTGTTCAATTAGTATTTTTATTTTGTTAATTTGTTGGGCCTAAGAAAATAATGGGCTAAAAACTAGCGAGAAACATAAGATAGATATTAGCTTAGTAAACTCGTATCGGCACTCGATCCTACGAGTTTACGTTCGATTCTACGATCACACTTACGATCCCACCTCATATGCGATCCTACCACGTAACTACACATTTTTTGCTGGTAAACACGAAGGATCGTATGATCCTACGAGTTTACTCGCGAGTTTGACAGCCTTGTGATAGACATTTATTCTTCCAGTTAAACACAATGCTTTCTACTTTATCAATTAGGCTTTTGCACTCCTTTATTCTAATTCTTTTTTAAGAGGCACACCTATAGGGAGCTTTTCAACTTTAAAAGGCATGACTTCTAAAATTTCTTGCTTCTCTTCATTATTCAGACAGCCAAATATAATAGTACTCTTATTGTAGTTTGGGATTAGTCCAGCAACTTTACCAAATTCCTTAATAGAGTCCCTTAAGACCTTGACAAAGCTTCTATCAGCATGACAGAACATCAGAAGGTCATCAGCAAAACAGACATTTGTAATCTTAAGCTTTTTACAGCCAAAGTGATACTGAAAATTATGACTAAGCTCCACCTTTCTCTTGATTATCAGAGTTAAAATTTCCATTACAAGTGTGAACAAATATGGGGACATAGGATCTCCTTGTCTAAGGCTTCTCCATCCTTTAAAATATCCACAACTCTCTCCATTGACACAAACAGAAAATGAGATAGTAGTAACACATTTTATTACCCAATCCACCATTCTATTATGAAATCCAAACCCTCTTAAAATGTCTTCCAAAAATTGTCAGTTCACAGTATCATATGCTTTTTGTATGTCTACCTTTAGAGCAACTCTTTTAGGCCCTACTTTCCTGTCATAGCCCTCAAACACTCCTGGGCAAGCATGATGTTATCCTGAATGTGTCTATTTGGGATGAAAGCACTCTGATTTTTACTAACAAGCTTATCCAAACACCCCTTTATTCTTTCTGTGAGGATCTTACTTATACATTTATATATAACATTGCAACAAGCTATTGATTTGAAGTCTGAAACTTTTTGAGGAGTTTGACTCTTTGGCACCAAAGCTATCAATGTTAAATTAATCTCCCTTAGAATCCTCCCAGTCTCAAAAAATTCTTGGACTGCTAAGCAAACATCTTTTCCAACTGTGTTCCAGGCCTTTTTGAAAAAATGAGCTGAGAATCCATCTGGACGAGAAGCCTTGTTATCATCAATTTGAAACATAGCATTCTTTATTTCCTCATCACTTATCTTCCTAATCATAGAAGTTGCATCTTCAATACTAAGCTTGTTGTGCAACACAGACTTCCCATATTACTAATTTTCTTCACATCTTTACTTTCACCCAATAACTTCTGAAATGAATTACAAATTGTTCAACTACTTTACTACCTTCAAATCTTTTACCATTCTCATCACAAACACTTAATGCGCATCATGCTAACCTTTGCTCTGAAGTATGCTTTAATTATTCAAGTTAATAGAGAGACATTGGTGTAATAAAAAAACCAGTAGATTGTGTATGTGATTCGCTCATTTTGGAAAAAATCATCTCTAACTATGGAAAAATGATTCATGCAAAAGTGAAACAAAATCCTTCCCTTTCGAGTATAGTTTCGTTAAACTTTTGTCAAAACTATACATCCCAATCATTTCTACCATTAAAAGTTTTACTGAAACAGACAAATTATATGAACTACTCTAAAATGCTTTAAAACCCGTAAATGGGTATGTGGGTATGTGTATGTTACTATGTTAGAAAATCGGATAAAAATGATATATTTTTTTTTTTGAGAAACTTTTCTCGTCTTTATTCCGAGTATACAGAGGAGGTTTCATTTCGGGAAGTCGAGCATTTTTAACTTTGATGTGTGTGTCTTAATCAATATCCTCGTGGTTAAGACTTTTCTCTATCACAAGATGTTCACCAAATGACGGTTTCAACCTAAATATCTTCGGAGAATTTAATAAAGTGTGATCATAAACTATTATGCTAACTTGGGGATGGTTTATTGTCTTCTTTTTTTGGATTTAATAAAGTGTGATCATAAACTATCACTAGAAGTCATCTTAAGTTCTTTTGTGAATCTATTGAAAAAGTAGTAAAAACTTTATTTTGTTAAGAATGCTTTTTAACTCATTTTCCATGTTTCCCTTAATATTACCGTTATCATCTCTAATCTCTAAATCTACAATGCATAATCTATCTATATCTATATCTATCTATCTATATCTTTTATATAATAAAAGAATTACATCATTTCAGAGTTTTCAATCAAATTGAATCATATGAAATTAAAATTTAGACCAATCAGAACACTTGATTTTGCCACGTAGGCAAAATCGTGTGATCTGATTGGTCAATAAAAAGTCAAAATTAAATCGATTTGGTCAAAATTAAAAATTTGTGGTGGAGAAATATGACGAGAAAAAAACACATAAAAATATATGTGTCAAATTTGTGAAGAAAAAACTTAAAAAAAGTGGAGGTAATTAATAAAAATTTAGTGATTTTTAATTTTAAATAAATTATATGGAGTTAAGTGTAAATTTATAAATTTACAAGTTTTATTATGACTTTAAAAAATAAACAAATAACCCCTTAAACTTTATACCCGTAAACTTTATATTTTAAAATATTACAAACAGTAATACAATTTTTACTTCTAAAAAGATTTAACAGTATCTAATCACATCCCAAATCTACCCGAAGACTTTTTGATGGATTTTTCATTGTCGGTCTGAAATTATGTTGTACAACCAAATAGAAAAACAAACGCAGAAGAACATAAAATATATATATATTTATAAAAAGGGGTTTTCTAGCTATTCATTGATGTGTTTGAAAGAATTGCATTTTTTTTCTTTTTGTTTAATACGTACTAAAATTCTAACATTTAAATTTCTCAAAAAGTCTTTATTCCATTGACATGTATGTATGCCTATAAATCATATATAACAATCTAGGCTACTTTTATATCTTAAAAAAGTGTTGATGACGGAAAAATGGGTAAAACTCTTTTTATATTTGTATATGTATTAAAGATATACAATAGGTAAATCTTTGTTTGACCAAAACATATTGTTGTACGAAAATTAATATTTATTTGTCGTTTTTTAGCTTTCTATATTCGTAAAATATTGACGACTTTTGTAACTCAACTTGATGCTTTTAAATTCGATTGCGAAGCTAAATTTTTACATGTTTTAACACAAAGTGTGACCATTAATCTAAGTATAGCTGAATTCAACAATGCCAACTAGAATCATAAAACGATATTACTAATATAAACTGATACCCAACGGTACGATAACCACTCCTTCCAAAGTGGGGCTCAATGGTTCGAATATACGAGGAGAATACTAATCCACCTTGTGTGGCTTCGAAGGTTCACCAATTGAGCGTCTTCGGGCTACCTCAAAGAGTAGTTTTGTATGAGATTAGATCGGCTACATGTTCGAGTTAGTTAACAGGTTAATCAAAAAAAAAAAAATTACTAATTATCCTCAAGTTCATATAATATATAAAAGATATGAAAGTTTCGGAGGGACTAAATCCGTTATACCCGACAAACCTTAGGGACGAATTATGAAATTAACTCTTATTATTATTATTACTTTGCTCAGCCCTATAATAATCTATCTATCTATATCTATATCTATATCTATCTATCTATCTATATATATAATAAATGAAAATCTTTTTAAATTCTACTTTTTCGATTAATGATGTCATATATGTGACATGTCAAATTTTTGGAGCATGTGGTGATGTCATTTTTTAATTTGTAACGAATTGTTACATGATTATTGGATGGACACCGGATTTATAGCATGTTATAGGCAATTGCTTGAGTTATTTTATTTTAAATTATATTTTAGGTTTTAAATACTCAACTTTTAAAGTTTGTTTACTAACCTCGGGTTATCATTTGTGCAAAAAGTAGAATAATTTGTTTTGCTTTAAATCAGTTTCAAACATAAGGGTTATAGCTTTTGTGAAATTTGACATAATGTGTCTCATATTTCTTTCGTTTGAACAAATAAATTTAGATATATATATGTTATAGTTTATAAGTCGTTAAAAAGTGTAAAGAGTATAAATTTTATTCATAGATTTTACGGGTTTTATTAAAAGATAATCATAATACAATATTTCATAATTGTAATGTGTCAATCTTTAGAGTCACTTGGTAACGTCATTTTCTATTCTCACTTTATAATTTTTACTGTTAATCTCTAACTAATCATTTTATTATTTTCCTATTATTGTAAGTTTCTCATATGAGTGCCTCTCTTATTTTCTTTCTTTGTGATGCTTATATAAAGTATATCCTTTTTTTGTATTAACATCTATACTTCTCATTTTATATGAAACTTGCGTAATTCATAGGTTTATAAGTGTCTGTAAAGCCACAAGAAAAAAATTCAGTTAGTACCATGAATTGTTTTGTTTTGAATTCACGGGTCGTAAAAAGTAAAAAGTTCACGGGTTTATATATAGGATTCTTTTTTTAAAATATGAACGAATCTGAGCGACGCAGATTTTGTGAATTATACTTGGTTTTTTTGTGAATTTCATGAGTCATACGCTAAATTCCATGAGCGCTTGAGTAAATATTTTGGCACATCCTCTTTGACTTAATATTATTAATATAGTATTTTTAATTTGCAACCCGCGAAATTCGTGGGTTTATAGTCTAGTGTATGATAAACACATGTGTCATTGTCTCATTGTCTACTACTCCGTATATACATAAGATGCCGTAATTCTATGGTAATCTAAAGTATAATTCGCGTTTTAATGAGAAAAAGCGTCTTTTCGCATAATAAAGGAGACGGAGCTACCTCAAGTGGTTCACTTAAAACGATTGATTAAAGCTGAGATAGTCTCGAACCTAGAAACCAATATATTTTCATTTTTTAACTTACTTGGCCGTCGTCTTGATCAACTTCAAATCTTTTCACGAACTGTCGATTTTGTTCCCGATCTCCATGTCCTTCTTTGAGTCTTCTCGCCTTATCTTTGCCATTACAATGCTTGCTAACTATGCAACTACTTACGCGCTATGTGCTTCAAAGAAAGAATGATGTTCATGGAGATCAAGAAACGGATTTCTTGTGATCATCGTGAGATCAAAGTTATAACTTTTGCTTTGAGACGTTGGTATTAAGTATAACTGTTTTTGGTTATAATACCTGAAGAAGCTAATGATTAGTTATATTTATAGCACGTAGATTGTAGGTTCGATGAAGTCATCATTCACGAGGTATGTAGTTACAAAAATCTAGAGAAAAAGTTATGATATTGTCCGTGTATATATTCGGACGGGCACAACATCCGAAGGGAACATAACCAATCCGGAAGGGCACATCCGAAGAAGCCAGGGAAAAGACAAAACGTTAAGTTCAAGGAAGCTAAAACACCTCTTCAGACTTGTGGTCAATAGCAAGTGCCCATGAGGGCGCCTCCATCCCAGGATTCGCGGGACTATGTCTACACGCAACATCGCCGCCTGACACAAAAGTTAAGGCTAGCTCGGCTTCCCCAATTCCTAAGTGTCAGAAACAGTGCATTGCTCAGTGGCTGAGGTAGTATAAATACCCCCTCATTTACTGTTATTAAAGCAGCATTTATTGCATTCTCACACACATACTACTTCACGTCCCTCCGGCTCTAACGTTTACTTACTCTCACGCCTGAGCTTGGTCCTGAGATCACCCCCGGGGCGAGGCTAACGCGTCTTTCTTTCTTACTCGCAGGTACTCATGTTCTCACCAAGTTTCAAGATTCAACCCGCCTTGTCTGGTACGGATCTTTACCTAAACAAATTGGCGCCATCCGTGGGACAAGACATCTTTTCTACCATAGAAGCAGATGGCAGGTCCGATCGAGGGAGGAGGTCCGGAAGGGATGAACGAGCGAGAGGAGACTCATCCCCCTTTGACGAAAGAACAAATTGAAGGTCACGTGTCTGCTCTCAAGTCTCTGATAAAGAGTTATAATCGGAAAAACAAAGGCGACCCTATTCGCCTAGATTTCGAAATAGTGGACACAGAGGTACAAGGTCATAACGTCGTTAAGGGGAAGGAAGTGACGGACGAAGACCTCTGAAAGCCTTTCAAGGAAGCTCGAAGAACACCTTTCACTCGCCGAATCATAGAGTTTGCGGGTCTAGAGTACAAGATGCCCAACAATATCAAGTTGTATGATGGTACTACCGACCCGAAAGATCATTTGAGTCGCTTTGCTGGCGCGGCCAATTCAGGGGAATGGCACATGCCTGTGTGGTGCCGGATGTTCCAACAGACCTTGGATGGGTCAGCAAGAGGATGGTTTGAACGCCTCCCTCACGACAGCATCAATGAATGGGCAGATTTGAGGGAGGCATTTGCCGCTAGATTCTCTGTTAGAAGGGCGTGTTTTAAGGAACCCTATGAAATCACTAAGATTATCAGAAAGGCTAACGAGTCGTTAACAGCATTCAAAGAAAGGTGGACGGTGGAGACGGGTTTCATCATGGGGGTCCCGGAAGTCATGAAGATTGCGTTGTTCATGGACTCAGTTAAGTCACCTGATCTAGCCAAGCGTTTTTCAAACAAAGTTCCCACCACGGTGAACGAGATGATGGAAAGGTTGGACGACTTTGTTCGTTCCGAGGAGGCGTACGCCAACACGGAGCTCCCTAAAGGAGAAACGGGGGAGTCCCATCGCAAGGTATCTTTTCCTTCTAATGGAAGAGACACCCGGTCATTCCGAAGCACTCGTCCGGTAGAGTCACGGAGGGATGAATTTAAAAACAATTACAAGGGAAGAGACACGTATCATGCGGCTAGAGCAAGAGACGATAGGGCCCCATATCCTTATCCGAGGGGAGAATACAACCGCAGGGCTGCACCTGTGCTCACCATCGATTCTCTGACTAAGTACCCCAAGGAAATCTTGGCCACTGAAACACAGCTACGTCTTTTGGTCCCTCGTCCCATGTTAAATCCGTTGAGGTCAGGAAACACCGATCGGTACTGTGACTATCACCAGGAGAAAGGTCACTACACAAATGATTGCATTCAGCTAAGGAAACAGCTGGAAATCGCACTGGAATCAGGAAAACTAAATCACCTAGTGAAGGACGTGCAGCAGAGAGGAAGGGGATCCCACGGCAGAGACGATCCACAACAAGCAAGGATAATCAACGTGATCAGTGTAAACTCTGTTAAAGATAAAAGTGAAAAGTCAGAGAGGCGACAGAGTCATGGATGAACGTCCCCATATCTTTCCCGGCAATATCCTCTGAAGATATTTCCGAGGAACCTTTGATTGTCGAAGCAGAAGTGGAAGGATACTTGGTCAGGCGAGTGTATGTGGACGAGGGGTTTTCAGTCGAGGTGATGTTCGAACACTGTTTTGAAAACCTAAATCCGAAGATAAAGGGGAGGTTGAAGGAGACTCGAACGGACTTAGTGGGGTTCGCCGAGGAGGTATCAAAGCCTCTAGGGAAGATAGAGTTGGAGGTATGTTTCGGCAACATAGGACTAAGCAGAAGGACCTCCATGAAGTTTATTGTGGTCCGAGCTCCTTCACCCTATAACATCATCCTAGGGAGGCCCGGTTTAAAGACCCTTCAAGCCATCCCTTCCACTATCCACTCAATGATGAAATTCACAACCCCAAAAGGGGTGGCTACACTAGTCACCCGGACGGTCATCATCGTTGAGTGCAGGCGATTAGAAAAAAAACAAATGATGGAGGAAGAAGGGCCAGAAGGAAAAGGAGAGGTGGCAGTCACGGAAGAAGTATTGGTCAACCCATCATTCCCGAAACAGCTAGTGACCATCGGTGGAGGATTATCCAAAGCAAGTAAGGATCAACTCAAATGCTTGTTAAAAGATAACATGGCTGTCTTTGTGTGGGACCCATCCGACATGACAGGTGTTCCACGACGGATTATAGAGCACGCGTTGAACGTGAACCCCTCTCTGGATCCTGTGTGCCAAAAGCCGAGAACATTTTCAATGGAAAAAAGTAGAGTGGTAACAGATGAAGTGTCCGAATGGATCAAAGAAGGTATAGTCCGTCCGATGAAGTACCCCACGTACATCTCCAACCCTGTGATGGTCAAAAAGGGGGATGAAACATGGAGGATGTGTATTGACTTCAAAAACCTAAACTCAGCTTGTCCGAAAGACTATTATCCGCTCTCGAACATAGATTGTAAGGTAGAATCCGTAATGGGATTCAAATATAAATGCTTCTTGGACGCCTACAGGGGCTATCACCAAATTCAGATGGCCAAGGAGAACGAAGAAAAAACGGCGTTTTACACGGATCAGGGGACGTACTGCTATACCAAAATGCCGTTCGGATTGAAAAATGCGGGCGCCACGTACCAAAGACTGGTGGACTCGACCTTCCAGCCCCAAATAGGAAGAAACTTGGAGGCATATGTGGATGACATGGTAATTAAGAGCAGGGACGAGAAGATGTTGCTGGCCGACATAGCGGAAACTTTTGACAATTTAAAGAAAATTAACATGAAGTTGAATCTGAAGAAATGTTCCTTCGGAGTGGAAGAAGGAAAGTTTCTAGGTTATATGGTAACGTCAGAAGGAATCAGAGCTAATCCTAAAAAGATAAGGGCTCTGGCGGACCTCCAGTCTCCGCGAACGCTGAAAGAAATGCAAAGTCTGAATGGAAAACTAGCATCCCTCAGTCGCTTCCTTGCTAAGTTTGCGGAAAGATCAGTACCGTTCCTCAACACCCTGAAAAACATAACCAAGGAGAACAAACATGAATACTGATGGACGCAAGAGGCGGAGGCGGCCTTCCAACAAATAAGGAGGCTCATCACGGAGCTCCCATCACTAACACCACCTCGGGAAAAAGAAACCCTTTATGCGTACTTGGCAGTGTCGGCAGAGGCTGTTAGTGTTGTTCTTTTAACTGAAAGGAAGGGAAGGCAATGCCCCGTTCAGTATGTAAGCAGGACGCTGAACGAGGCCGAAAGAAATTATGCTCCCATGGAGAAGTTGGCACTTTCTTTGATCCACATGACTCGAAGGTTGAGGAGGTACTTCGAGGCCCATCCGGTAAAGGTCATCACTGACCAACCAATTAAAAACATCCTCAACAACACTGAGACGTCTAGAAAATTAGCGAAATATGATGTTGAACTAGGGGCGTATAACATTAAGTTTATACATCGCAACGCGGTGAAGGGACAAGTTCTGGCGGATTTCCTTTCAGAAGCACTGGAAGGAACAAAGGAAGATTTATACTTTCGGATGCCGGAGGTACCCGTAGAAAAAGATGACACTGAAAGTTGGACTTTGTTTACTGACGGAGCATCCAGCCCGAAGGGGTCAGGAGCAGGTCTGGTTTTGATAGGGCCCAACGGCATTGAATACACTTATGCTCTTCGTCTCACTTTCCCAAGTACCAATAATGAGGCCGAGTACGAGGCTCTTCTAGCTAGATTAAGGATAGCTCGCCAAATGAACATATCAAACATAGAGGTTAAGGTGGACTCCAAGCTTGTGGCAAGTCAGATCAACGAAAATTACGAAGCCAACAAAGACAGCATGATAAAATATCTGGCGAAGGCAAAGGAGTATATCTCCGGATTCAAATCATTCTCAATTGAAAACATTCCCAGGAACATGAATCAGAAGGCAGATGTGTTGAGTAAACTCGCATCTGTGGCGTTCAATCACCTGACGAAAGAGGTGTTAGTAGAGGTCCTGAACGAACGATCCACAAAAGGTGAGGAGGTCCACACTATAGTCGAAGAAGAGGAAGACAATTGGATGACTCCCATTATACAGTGTTTGGAGGAAGGAATATGGCCGAAGGACAAAAATGTAGCACGATGTTTACGAGCTAAGATTGGCCAGTACACAGTGGAATCTAGTGTTCTCTTCAAGAAAGGGTACCTAGAGCCAATGCTAATATGTATGGGTCTACTACAGGCTAACTATGTCATACGTGAGATCCACATGGGATCTTGTGGTATGCATGTTGGTCCTCGCGCGGTAGTAAGAAAGGCGGTTAGACAAGGGTACTACTGGCCGACCATGCACGAAGATGCCAAAAAAGAAATAGAAAAATGTGACCCATACCAAATACACGCTCCAGTTCCGAGGTTTCCGAAAACCCTTATGACGTCCATCATGGCCCCTTGGCCGTTCTGCCAATGAGGCATGGACATCCTCGGACCATTACCACCAGCAAGAGGATGAGCCAAATTCGTGATCGTTGCAATCGACTACTTCACCAAATGGATAGAAGCTAAGCCGTTGGTAAAGATCACTAGAAAATAGGTAATACGTTTTGTCATGGACAATATAATCTGCAGGTTTGGGCTGCCTCGGATTATAGTCACCGACAACGGGGCACAGTTGGTAAACGACCCATTCAAAAGCTGGTGCGGGAGGTTCGAAATTCATCAAATGAACACGACAGTAGCGCATCCTCAGGCCAACGGGTTAGTAGAAAGGGCCAATAGGAGCCTAATGGAGGGCATCAAAACCCGCCTCGGAAAGGAAAAGGCCGGATGGGTCGATGAATTGCCAAACGTTCTATGGGTACATTGGACTTTAATCAAGAGGAGTAATGGAGAGACGCCCTTCAGTCTCACCTACGGCAGTGAGGCAGTCATTCCAGCGGAGATAGGTATGCCGACTTATCGAACTTTGATGATTAGAGAAGAGTACAATGAGGAAGAGATGCGTTTGAATCTAGATCTATTACAAGAAAAAAGGGAAGCAGCTGCTGTCAAGGAAGCAAGGTACAAGACAAGGATGGAGCAGTATTATAACAAGAAAGTCCGTTCGACAGGCTTCAAGCCCGGAGAGTTTGTGTTCCGGAGGAACGAGGCAAGCAGGGTGAAAGATCAGGGCAAACTAGGACCGAAGTGGGAAGGACCGTACAGGGTCATGAAAGCATACGAGAACGGTTCATACAAGTTGCAAACTCTGGAAGACAAGAAGGTGCCCCGTACCTGGCATGCTATTAATCTCCGCAAGTGTTATATGTAGAAGTTATTCTAATTGCATGAATTGTATGAACTATGACTAATTGAATGAATGACAATGCCTTCACTCCAGCTCCACATGATGGGGTAAATTTTCTGAATATATTGTGTTTAGCAACTTCTTGACCGGACAACTCGCTACCTCCGCTCAGGAGTAAAGCATACTATATCCCCCGCAGGCTAAGGTCAAAAGGATGAGCCATAGTGCATAGCACCAAAAGGCATAATATACCCCACAGACCATAGGTTAAAGGGATGAGCCAGAGTGCATAGCACCGAAAGGCATAATCTCCCCCCACAAACTAAAGTCAAAGGAACGAGCATGTGTATAGCACCGAAAGGCTTTATATACCCCTTCGACCAAAGGGATGAACAAGGGCATAACACCCCAAAGGCTAACATAACCCTACAGGCTAAAGTCAAAGGGATGAGCCAGGGCATAGCCCATAAAATGTCATGTGCCTAGACCAAAGTCTAGGAACCAAGCTTGGGCGTGACACCAAAAGACGTTTTGTACCCAGTAGGGTACGATAAGGGGCTACACTACATACCCCGTCGGTCGAAAACCGAAGGGACAAGCCTACACATAAAAGGAATCATTACGTACCTCATAAGACGTAAGTCATATAAGGAGATCTTCGAGCAAGATAATAAATACGAGCAAGATAATAAATATGAAGGGGCGCAAAAACATTACAAAATTTCCTAAGATTAGATCATTAAATGTCTAAATAAACCGGTCATTACAAACCCGCCACATGTCTGACATAAATAATTACAGAACGATTATAATACAAAATAACATCCTAATACTTATTATAACCAAGAGTTCAAGCAAACCTAGTAAACTATAAGGGTAAGAGCAGTCAGGCCCCTAGAGGAGCAGAGGTGGAAGGAGCTTTTCCAGAGGAAGGATTGTTGAGAGGAGCTTGTCCATGAGGGGGAGAGTCGGGATAGATCTTGAGCAAGTCAGAGACGGAGTGATGAAAGCCTTGGGAAATCTATTCCACGTAAGGATATCGCTTCTCAAACAGCTTGTCATACTCGACTTTCATTTTCTTATCGGCATAAACGTCAAAACCCTCTATTTTACCCATAAGCTCCAAGAGGTTTTCCTCAGATCTTTCCTCGGCAAGTCCTTTGCCCCACCCGGCTTGAATAGCCAGGTTGAAAGGTTTGGACAAACTTTCCTTGTACTCATGGCTCTGGAGAAGATGCTCGACCACAGTGGGAAAAAGCTTGCGTACACAGTCGAACTTTTCTTTTTATGCTCGGCCAAGTTGGGAAACCAGCTTCTCTCTCTCTTGAGCTCGTTCGGTGTTAATTCTCTCAGCATAGACAAGGGCAGAATCCTTCTTAGCCAAGGTGTCCTCTAACTCTTTGATCCGGAGGGCTTGATCTTTATTCACTTAAAATAGCTCTCTATTACAGTTTTCCGACGCCTCAAGCCTTCTGGCACAACCCTCGTGAGCACTTCTGAATGCCTTGAACCGGTCAGATAAGGAGTTGTAAAGGCCAGAGCTATGTTGTACGTCCAACCGAGCCTGAACAAGTTTCCTGGCCAGATCCCCATACTCCGCATGACTCTCGGCAAGCTCATCAAAGTTAGCTTAAAGGTTCTTGAATCTCTCAAGAATATCAGTCTGGGCCAGAGCCCCCCACGCCAAAGAGAACCAAGCCCTCTCAAGAGCAGTAGTGTTGTTTAGAGCATTGGACTCCTCTTGAGCTGCTGGAGGATCCAGGTGAACCATGAGCTCTCGACACCACATCGGAGTATCCAAGCGGCACCTCTAGCGGATAGCCCAATCGGGCACATGAACAGGTCCTCTTCTCGATGACTCACCAGCTTTGGTGTTACCTACAAATACAAAGGAACGGTCAAAGCGACAATAACAAATAAAAAGAAAAAAGAAGAGAAAGAAGGAACTAAAATCCAGATGTACCTCGCTGGACGGTCCGCAGAGGAGAAGCTAGTTGTGTGGTATCAGAGCTGTGAAAAGCATTCCAGAGGGAAGGAGACGGTTGCACCACTTCAGTATCAACGTGAGTAATAGCCCTCTCGGGAGGGTCTCCGGAGGTCCCCAGCCGAAGGTTTCCTGTTCCTCCATCACCATGATGAATGTCATAGTTGTGAACAGAATGGTCGGCCGAGCCACGAGGAGATTCACGAGGAGAACGGTCCTCTCGTGACTCAGCAGTCTCGGCAATAGTAGCAGATGGGTTATTGAGATTGAGAGTCCTAATAGGCTCAGGGGATGAAGTAGCCTCAGAAGCAGCAGAACCATCTCTACGAGCGGCCGTTTTCTGTCTTTTAGTCACAGGGCAAGAGCCCTCTCCACCATCACCACCTTGTTTTTTCCTTTCCCTCTTCTTAGCAGCAACTTTGATTTCTTTCTTCGAATGACAACATCTTTCGGGCCTCCACCTTAACGATTTCTAATGATCCGTCTTCTCCGATGGCTTGGTCATGAAGGAAGAGGGTCGTGCTGTATAGTATGTTGTGCAATTTGATCCTAAGAAGTGAGGGCAGGTCCTTGAGAGATAGTAGCACCGGACAGGAAAGGGAAACGTAGGTATTCAGACATGGTGATCA
This sequence comes from Tanacetum coccineum, assembly GCA_026074375.1. Classification (NCBI taxonomy): domain Eukaryota; kingdom Viridiplantae; phylum Streptophyta; class Magnoliopsida; order Asterales; family Asteraceae; genus Tanacetum; species Tanacetum coccineum. The sequence goes on from BQNB010009796.1 coordinate 21,836, forward strand.
CTGCCAAAGGAAAAAATAAAACGTTAAGGCACACCAAAGCAATCTCACACTTAAGGACAAACTACAAAATATTACCATTCCCTTCGGTATCTTTAAAAATAGGGCGAAAGCCAGGAAAATCTCATGTTGTACTTAGCCCTCCCTGAAAAAGCAGTCCGGAGGGAACGGGTCAAAGATCTATGACATGTTCGGTTAATGCCTTGCAGTCTTGAGACACTAAAGCCACCCTCCAGGGACAGGGTTATTAAATCAGAATCATGATGGTCTAAAGGCCTTATTCGTCTGGTTATAGTCACTCCTATATAGAAAGAAGATCCTTCTATTTTCCACCTTCAACCCAGAAAAGGTCTCGCGAAATATTTGACCACCGGCACTCTTCCCGGTCCTTTTCTCAAAAGAGAACCAGTGCCCTTGTTTGCTAACTTTATAAAAAAATGAAACAAGTTTGTGGAAGGAACAATATTCAGGCTCCGACGGTATAGTTCAAACATAGTCAATCGGTTCAACCCTAACGGCACAAGCTGAGAAATATGTACGCGGAAATGCTTGATTAAGGCAAATAGGAAGGCAGAAAAAGGCACCCGTATCCCCGAAAACTCAAAATACTGTTCGTATAACCCTATCATGTCGTCCGACAACTTGTCCATGGTCCATCCCTTAGTAAGAGCAACAGGGTGTAAATCTAAGGGAATACCGTGTCGGAGCGCCAACGCTTTAACATCTTTAGCAGTCATCTCGGACTCATAAGATGGCATGTCAAACTTAGGTAACGTCGCAACGTCAGCAATTTGATCTTCCTCGGACATTGTCAAAGATACCGAAGGGGACGGATAATATTAAAAGACAGAGGAAAGATATACCTGATTTGAAGCCAAAATATCATGAAGGGACGTTCGGGGAAAGAAAAAACACGCAGTAAAAATGTGAGGGACGTCTATTTGTTGGGGAAAGAGGGGAACAGGAAACATCACGTCGTGTCACATGGCTTACGTGGCATGATCTTCACCAGCGAAGGACACGTGTGCGGCTACCCCAGTTTTAACCCCGAGCAATTATGATCTTTAACCGGCTGTAATTATGGTTTTTGTCGCTACGTAAAATAAAAAAAATCCGAAGGAGAAGAAAATGAGTAGAACATGTTAAGTATTGTCCTATTAGTCAACTAATAACACAATACTGGGGGGGGGACATGTCCGTGTATATATCCGGACGGGCACAACATCCGAAGGGAACATAACTAATCCGAAAGGGCACATCCGAAGAAGCCAGGGAAAAGACAAAACGCTAAGTTCAAGGAAGCTAGAACACCTCTTCAGACTTGTGGTCAATAGCAAGTGCCCATGAGGGCGCCTCCATCCCAGGATTCGCGGGGCTATGTCTACACGCAACATCGCCGCCTGACACAAAAGCTAGGGCCAGCTCGGCTTTCCCAATTCTTAAGTGTCAGAAACAGTGCATTGCTAGAGTGGCTCGGGTAGTATAAATACCCCCTTATTTACTACTATTCAGGCAGCATTTATTGCATTCTCACACACATACTACTTCACGCCCTTCCGGCTCTAACGTTTACTTACTCTCACGCCTGAGCTTGGTCCTGGGATCACCCCCGGGGCGAGGCTAACGCGTCTTTCTTTCTTACTCGCAGGTACTCAGGTTCTCACAAAGTGTCAAGATTCAACCAGCCTTGTCTGGTACGGATCTTTACCTAAACAGATATCATCTCCCATGACTTTTGGAATTTAAACTTTCGTACCTATGCCTTTGGAGTTACAAAATCATGTAATTAGAAGAAACTTTTCAGCCTATGTATTGTGGTCGAAAATTAAAGGACAACTTACTAAGGAAAATGATTAATGTAATAAACAAATTCATACTGGCTAAATAAATTCAGTTTATCAGTTAAATATTTAAGCCAAAATCGAACATCACTTTTGGTGGTTACTTTTAAATAAATCATATTCATCATTACAAGATCGAATTTCTTTATAGTAGCATTTGGCACGTTGTAACGAGTAACAAATGAAGAATATCATTAATAAACATGTTTGTTTAATATTATAGTCGTTGTGCATTAAATCTCCACCGATCCCTGGGCATGAAAACCACAATTTCCATTCATTAGTCTTTTATGTTTTTTTATTACATCTTAAAATAGAATCACAACTACATAAGACTGGGCGTAATAAATGACGAACGACCGAGTATTGGACACTCGAAACGCGACGACCTTTATTACGGTCCTTAGCAAAGATGCGTCTTCGAAGGCAAAAAGAGAGGACTCGATTGATTTTCAAGACCGAGTCGTGTGAGTTGTTTGTGCACAAAAAACAAAACACAAGAGTCAAAAGAACTACCGTTTATACTATGTTTTTTTTAATCTTTAAATTTTATATAATCTATCCTTATAAATATCACAATACTCCTCCATTGTATTCACACTTTCAAACGCAATTTTAATGTATACATCTAATCTTTTCAACTCAAAATATGTCTCAAAAAACTCTCAGAACCAAAACATTAAAAAACCCGACGTCAACAAAACATTCCAACACCGAATTCTAATTTTTGTTTAGGTCACTCTTTTCAAAATTCATAACCAAACACTCCTTCTCTTCTGCTACTACGAGCTGGCGTCTTTTCTCACCTTAAATGGTTTTTTCACTTCTAAACGGTCCTTCTTACTTTCAATAATCTTCTCACTTCTAATAGTCTTTCACTTATGATAGTCATCTCACTTTTAATAGTCATGTCACTTCTAATAGTCTTTTTTGCTTCTGACGTTTCATCTCACTCCTAAACGTTTCTTTTCACTTCTAATAAGTCTTCTCACCTTTAACGTTTCTTCTCACTTCTAAACGTTTCTTCTCTCTTCTAATAGCCTTGTTACTATTAAATTCCTCTTATATCTCTTGGCAACTTAAATATTTCATCTGAAATATTTAAGTAATTTGCATATACCCACCTTTCTTCCTTAACGTTGACACACAACAAAACACTAAACAAACATTTGAATTCTCAATCGTCCACCTTTGTCTCGATAGGATCACATGCACATCAATTGTTAGTGCAAATAATATATCAATCATTTTTGACAACCTCTTGACAACATCTTTCTTCTTTAGTCTCGCACACGCACGCACGCACGCACGTCCGCCCGTCCGCCTGCCCGTCCTCCTCGCGCGCACGCACGCACGCACGCACACGCACACATATACTCCTTCTCTTCTGCTGCTACGAGCTGACGTCTTTTCTCACCTTAAATGGTCTTTTCACTTCTAAATGGTCCTTCTCTTTCTAATAAGTCTTCTCACCTCTAACGTTTTTTCTCACTTCTAAACGTTTCTTTTCTCTTCTAATAGTCTTGTTACTATTAAAATTCCTCCTATATCTCGTGACAATTTAAATATTTCATTTGAAATATTTAAGTAATTTGCGAAATACAAATGTCACTCCTTCGCAAAACTTTCCACTTTCTAGAATCTGAAAAAGATAAGGAAGATATTCAATCTTTAAGTGTTATTGAGTCACCACATTGTTGTGCCTCTCATTATTCTTCCATCATAAAAGAACTACAACCTCATTTCATATACCCGCCTTTCTTCCTCAACGTTGACAACCAACAAAACACCAAACAAACCTTTATATTCTCAATAGTCCACCTTTGGCTCATAGGGAGTCACATGACTTAATTGTTGTGCGAATGATATACATAATATCTGGACAACCTCTTGTCAAAACCTTCTTCTTTAGCTCGCTCATCCTTCCCCACTTTTTAGCTCTATGGAATCATTTTTCATTCTCATCCAAGAGCATATCGTGTCATCATCGTTCTTGTCTTTCTATTTTATCCTGTTAAAAGTTAAAAATTATTTTTGGGTGTTTTTGGGCTATCTCGCCAAATTATTTAAGCGTCATTCGTCTACCTTTAAAAGGTCATTCTCATAATGCTTGTGTGTCAATCAATAAACGAATCCCATTCTCGTTTATTAAAATTCAGTCGAATCTTAGTCATTAAACATACGTCTCGAGTATTTTTATTTTAATCATTCGCCATCAAGATAATAGAGACTTCTAAAATGTAGATCTAAAGGAAGCAAGTAACAAAGGAAGAAAAAAACTTTTTGTGGTCCGATATCAAGGTATGCTATCTGCCATCACTAATGGTACTTTATTCTAACTTAATTGATGTATTAACATATGTTTTTATTTCATTAAATTACATGTAGGTACCGTGGAGTAATGAGCATCCATTGGAGAACAAAGAGTTGAACGCGATCATTGGCGCATGGTTTACATTGTGGGGAGATTAGACCTAGATAATTAAGTTGAATTCTAGTATAACAACCCACAATTTTCATAAATGTAAATATCCATCTATTAAGTTAGATGATGTACAATCTATTAGTTATATATGAACTCACCTTTTTCAGGGAATTTTGTCGCTTTATTACATTACATTACTTACTTTGTCAATATCTCAATATGCAACATTTCTTGCATAACTAAAGTTAACGGGCTTAGGCAACCTACATATGACAATCCTATCTTCATATATGTCAAGCAATCATCATAATATATCAAGTCAATATCATAATATCATTTTTACAAAGTACATTATTCCTATGATGTACCATTTGCAACATCATATCAAAACGGGCTTTAAACCGTTATCGGATATCTCTAAACCCTAATTCCATAAAGGATTAACATCTAAAGTGAATGCACAAGATACTAAAGCATATGTACAAGCAATATAACATCTCATTTGAAATGTAAAATCTCTTCAACTCAAAGTACAAATCTCTAAAAGCTCAATGTACAAGTCATTAAGCATGATCTCTAAAATAGCCGTTTTACCTCCGTTTTCATTCTAATTTCTTCACCACCACTTGTGTACAAGCTACTACACTCATTCTAAAATGTATAAACCCTAAATATTCTATTAATAAGCTTTCATACATCTTTTTATACTCAAAACCCTAATTCAAAACCCTGAACCCTAAAACCAAGCTAGTTTCTAAACCATGACCCGTTTCTTGATTTTTACCAATTGTAAACCTAAACCAACTCTTAAAAAGTTATAATAACATAAATTACAACATCCTCAATCATATTCCATCATCATTTCATCATTCGAACTCAATTATCTAAGAAACGAATCCAGAAAACCCTAATTGTACCCTAATTATAATTTTGACACGTTTACTCATTTTCAGACCATCTCATTCTCAAGTAAGCAACCAAGAGTCATTATAAACCCATAAAATGAGTTTACAAACATTTATCTATCATTAACCATCCTTTCTTCAATAATGTACGAGAATTACAAAACTAGAAAACCCTAAAAGCCTTATATGAACCCTAATTCCAAGCTACGGCTCATTCTTTCAATTTCAACCTATTTTAACTTAAACCAACGACCAAACTTCATTGATAATACTTTATATAAGCCCTAGGATTTGTATTCCATTATTCATAATCAAGAGTATGCAAAATATAAGCCAAGAAAGTCAAGAAAACCCTAAACGAGCCCTATTTGAACCCGCGACCTCATTTCTCCATTTTAAACCCATTTTAACCCAAACCAATTGCTAATCTTTGTTAATACTTCTTATATCAGACCTTAGGGACATGAATTAACCATCCTTAATCAATTACACACGAAATGTAAGCTTGAAAACTTGTGCATCCCTCGTCGAACCCAAACCAGACCCGAACCTCTTCATCATCATTTTTGACCCATTTAAAACCAAACCATGTGCAAATAACTTATATGAACTCCTTCTAGAAACCCTCAAGCTGCTTACCCAGCTGCTTAGACCTTCCCATGGTTAAAAATGAGAGCACATGGCCTCTCTTTTGCTTCTCTTCAGCCGCGGCAGCAAGAAAGGTAGCCACATCATTCAACCTAGTTTTCTAGACCTCCACCATTGAAATTCTAGCTTATACACATCATACACTAGACCTACTATGTGTCAAGACCAGATCATAACCCTTGCTTACTCCTTATACCTTCAAATGGGTATAAATAGGGGCTTTGTGTGTTCATTCAAACTCGCACCCCCCATCTTCTTACTATAACCCTTAAGGCAGCAATCCTTTGCTCCCATATGATCCTAGGATCATAAAAGACGTTCAAGAAGCGAAGCCTTGAAGAAAACGAAGCCCGAGAGTCGTTACTCTAGCCGTACGAAGCCGAAAGCCTCGATTTCAACCCATTCCTAAGCCATAAGCTCAAACCAGGTTCTCTAAACTTATAATCTGCTCATGTAATGCTCAATTTTGACCCATTTCAAATCATTCCAAGTGCAAATAACTTATATGAACTCCTTCTAGAAACCCTCAAGCTGCTTACCCAGCTGTTTAGACCATTCCTTGGTCAAAATTGAGAGCACGTGGCCTCTCTTTTGCTTACTTCAGCTGCGGCATCAAAATGGACAACCACCTCACCAAAGCTAGTTTCCTAGACTTCCACACATCTTTTTCTAGCTTTAACACCTCCGTAACTAGACCCTCTATGTGTCAAGACCAGATCATGAAGCTTGCTTACTCATTATACCTTCAAATGGGTATAAATAGGACTCCTATGTGTTCATTCATACTCGCACCCCCTATCTTCTCACTATAACCCTTAAGGCTGCAATCCTTTGCTCCTATATGATCCTAGGATCATAAGTCATGAAAGAATTTAATCTTAAAACCCGCTTGTTTTCATTTTAAAACCCTAATATGACCCGTTTTACTTCCTAGCTTAACGAATCGTTAAATTAAACTTATGTTGTGTTAAATCTTCATATTTTAGTTTATTATAACTTATAAATGTCTATTGAAATGTTAAAATAAGCTTGCATGGCAATTTGGACATGTTTTGTTAAAATTATCCATGCAAGGGGTATATATTGTAATTTTTAGAAACTTATAACTAAAAGGACTAAAAGTGTTATTTTGTCAAAGTTATAACTCCAAGGATCATTTATGTCACTTTCCAAAGTCCAAGGTTTATTTTGTATATCAATAAAAGTTAAAGGACCAAAGTCGTAAAATGCAAACCTCAGGGGTCTATTTGCAATTTTCCAAACCCTAGGGTCTAAAATGTAACATTTTGAAAAAGTATAAAAACACATTCAAAACATTACCAGACATAACTTTAATTAACGCTTGACGTGCTTAACATTTCCAGATATTGAATAAAATGCTTAAAACTGCTTATGTTATAACTATTATATCATTCATCATCGATGTGCTTTCAAAAATCATGTCCCGGATTCATATCATACCACAATACTAGGGAGCTTCATATTAAGGAGTTTCATCTTGGTATTACGTTCTGACTGAGTTGTTGGGTTTACGATTTAAAGTGCCCTAGCTCCTCAAACGTTTACTGAATGACTTCTGAATTATGATGGCCCGAACGGTGTTATGATAATTTTAATATCAAAACCGACATCGATGTAAAATCTTACATATTCAATCAAACTAAGACTTGACATATATTACCCCAGGTTGCCCGTGACGAAGCCGTTACTTTCATTTCATATACATTTGCTATCAATTTCCCTATAACTGTTCAGGTGAGTTCATAGCCTCGCATTTCAATCTTTTTATAAACCCGCGAGGGGGATACATGCTATAAACATGAATGCAATTATTTCTGTATGCTATTTCAATTTACTATTGCCTAAGTAACTGCTTTGCCTTTAAGTCCCCATAATCATGAACCGTTAATTACTCTCCGTAGTAAGCGCGAATGATGTGAATAGATCTATTTGGGCTGGACTCCCCGTTGGTGTACCCAGTTACGTGTAACCAATTGCACATCATTAGAAATCACGCGGGTATTTTGGCAAAGGTACCCGCAGGGGCTATAACGTATCACCATACCCTAAGGCTTCGGATTCATGAGCTAATGGCAATAATAAATATGTTTTCAATACCGGGTGTATATCAACGTAACCCGAATATCGCATTTGCATTCAAATTATATTACTTAAACCTATGGATTTCACTCAACCTTTGTGTTGACTTTTTAGCATGTTTTATCTCAGGTAACTAATGGCACGGAGTGGCGAGGACATGAAGATGGAAAAACCGTTATCATTCAAACTTTATTGTATAGATTTTGGGAACCTCTCGTTTGTAAAAACTCTGAAGAAATAATGAATGATAACTTATTTTCATAAACGACTCTTTTTGATTCGTTTTCTATGATTATGACTGTTGTACCTTGAAGTAATACCCCAGATTAGCTTCCGCTGCTATATGTAAAAATGGGGGTGTTACAGATTTGGTATCAAGAGCCTACGTTATAGAGAACAAGGTTGAAACCTTAACTATAACTACTTTTCTTTTTCCATCCAAGAAAGTCCTCCGTGCCGCTATATCTTCTGGAATGGTATGTAAAGATACATAACTATTATACTATTATATAAATAACTTATATTATACTGGATTATGTATTACTACTAGGTTAATTGCTATGCAGAACGATGATGGTAATGTGTCGGGGGGGGGTGGAGAGGGTGTTGTAATTGTTCTTCCCTCCCCCCTCCTTTTCCGTCTCTTTCTTCCCCTCTTCACCGGTTAGGATCAAGAATTATTCACCCCGTCTTCTCCACTTTCTCACCCATCCTCTTATCAAATGCCCCCCCCTTATTATTAATTAAATATAATCAAAAAATTCCTCCTTCCCCCCCCTCTACGCCCCCACCCCGCTCCTTCTTCCGTCTTCTCTACCCTTCCTCCCTTCTTCCCCCCCACCCCTTCCTTCCTAACCCCCCACTTCCACCCCCCTCTTCCCGCGAGGCCATCCCTACTGCTAAATTTGGGAGGATGTCTTTTCTTCAATTTCCAAGACTATGTTCCCCTGGTTTCTCCGAATTATGTCCCGGCCTCATCCATGGAAAACTATCTAGTGCTACTATTTATTTGAATTGTCCCGCTAGCATCACCTAAGGTACCCTTTCTTTATTTCTCGAGATTCCCTTACATGAAGCTTTACAAGCTTGCTATAGTAAAAAATCACCATCCCAGCCTCCAATTATCAAACCTCCTAAAACCCAACAATAATTTTTTTGATCTTTCTACCATAAGGACTTCTTTCACCAACAAAAACCATCATTCTTTCTACCACTTCCAACCTCAAACTTTTGAGATTGCAAAACCTCCTCTCGAAAGTCACTATCGATGCGACTGAGGAGCAAATCCTGGATATCTTAAATAGCCTAGATGCAATCCACATCGAACGTATCAAGCATATTGAAAATGGAATCGAAGGCCTCGAAAAAGGAACTGTAATTATTCAACGAGATTTTGATGCTTTAGAAGCCAAACTTCAGCAAGCTCATACTCAGATCCAAACTCCCAAGAAAGCAAAATAGATCAAACCATAAATTACATCATATATAGATTTATTCTAATTTTAAAATTAGTTATTTAAAATATTGTTAAATTTTTACGATTTTAAATAATCGTTTACTTAAATTTTTTGATTGATTAAAATTTACTGGATATGGATTAGTAGCAAACAATCTCGATGTCAACCCATAAACCATTTTGCTATCATTTTGTTGTCACCCTATGAGCTACTTCACGTTTACTTTATTGACTATTTCATTTCGTTATAAAACTATTTCTCACATCACACTGTTATGACAAAAATGAGCATCGCATTTGTCAAGAAACAATTTTCTATTTGCATCAAGTTTTGTGTGAGTATTCATAAAACGCGTTTACTTCTGGAAATCGAATCAGTAACCATAGCAACTAAGCAGACCTTCACTCCACCTTACTATATAAAGTCGACATCAAAAAAAAAAGTTACAACTGACACGTTAAGCTAAAGGGAACAAATAAGCCCACTAGGAGCCGAGCCTTGGTCGCAACAATAAATATTAAACCAACATCACAAATCTTGAAACACCCAAGTTAAATCAATTTAGAAGGGAAATGCAAACGAATTACCAAGCGTGGTAACGAAATTATCGAAAGGCATAAATAAAAATAACAAAAAGATTTATTGCCACAACATCCATTTATTATCTTAGAAATAAGATTACATAAGAACATAAAGGAAATACAAGTTTTATTTCGACCCTCCCCTAACCATAGTATCTAGTCCTTCAAGCATAGATCCACGCCAATAGCAAGGATAATGACCGGCACGAGAACCGCTAGAACCATTGCCAAATACTGAAATCCTTCTTCGTATGGGAAGTAGGCAAGATAAATGCCGAGTGCTATCGCGGTCGCCATCGCCAAGATCGTGATGATGTGCAACATTTTTGAGGATTGGATAAAAGAAAATGTAAGTGAAAGATTAAGTGTTGTATGGAGAAATGGAGGAGAAAATTTTGTATAAAAAGGGGGAAAGTAACCGTTGGGGGTTACTGTTCACCGACCGTTGGGGCACTGTTCATATAAAAAAATAATAATAATAATAATAATAAAAATAATAATAATTATCTACACCTCTTCATCAACACAAATCCGAAAGAAATTTCCGCATCTTTTCTTTGAACTCGTACCTTCTTCAGGTGTTGCAACCTGAGCCTTGAGGACAAGGCTCTTCTAACCGGAGGAGACTGTAACATTCCGTATTTTCAGGTCATTTTATGACGCCATTCATTTTGTCGTTTTTCACGATTTATTTTTTTTCTTTTCTCGTACGCGTTTACTTTTAATTCTTATTTCATAGTTAAATCGCGTAAGCTAAAAATCAACATTTAACGTAAACGGACACCAAACGAATTAAAGTTCTCGTCAAACAAGCAATATATTATTTTACGAAAGTAATAATTAACTTTTTAAATTTTATTTTTATCGGTTACGTAAAATGTTTATGTTTTACAATTTAATACGTTTAGGCATACCCGGAACCACCAAAAATTAATCTACGATTCAACAAATGCTTATTTTTATTTTCAATGACCAAAGTTTATAAAACTTCACCATGTTAGTATTGTTGGTCAAATTTACATTAAAAGTAAACAACTAAAGTATTACTTTACAAGTATACATCATATATTAAAATTATACATTTTATCTTCAAGTAAATGGATAATACTTTTATAAATAACAAAAACAAACTAATCTATCACTCCCTCCCTCACTATATTCGGCAACAACAAGGACCAAGAGACACCAAATGACCAACTTGAGTCTTGTACTTCACAAGACTCATTAAGAGTAGTTTTGACTAGGAAACAAAGACCATGACTCTCCTTGTTTTACTCTTGATGTCCTAAGACTCACTATACCACTATTGACTAGTCATTTACACTTATAAGTCTTACACATATAGAGATAACAACACACAACACATTTCTTTTACAAAAAAAAATCAACTATCTCTTTGTTTTCCTTCTCCTAGCCACGTCCCATTTAGAACAACCTTAATCAATCCATAAAATTTTGTTTACCACATTTACAAGTAATCCCACACTATATCTAAGGCATACCATGGAGATTTAAAGGCTTGGTTAAGCTTTACAAGGGTTTTCATCATTTGTTTTCAAGTTAGGATTTAAATCACAAGGGTGTGATTTGTTTACCATTCATCACTCATTCACATAAGGTTATCTAAAGCCCTCATCTTTTCATAATTATGATTTTTAGTGTGTATATAATGTTTATATGGCTCATCACCATTAGGGATACTTATTAACTTGTAAAATAAATTTTTACTTGATTATGTTTTGTTACACTTTGTCACATGTTATATGGATATTATTACATGTTGTAATGGAAATAAATATTGTTCAAGTGTTGATTAAATCATATAAAGTATATATAAGTTAATAGTTTAAAAAGTTACTTATATAAGTTTATGAACATGTAAAAGTGAGGACTTGTTGATCTCGTTATCATGGACATTCTTGGACAAATATGGACTAAAGGATTTTATAATATATGAGGCATATGATATAAAGACTTATGGAGGATTTGTGGTATTTTATATAAGTTAAAAACTATATAAAACAATTTATATAAAGAAATATATATAACTAATGAAAAGGGCTGTTTTAAATTGGAGATTTAAAACATATATTTTATATTTTTATAAAATACTACATGTCATGAGGATTCCAAAAAGGTAAGAAACTCGAAAATCCGATTTATAACGAAAAAGATACGACGATTACAAGTTTACGATAATTAATACTTTTATAAAAATAATTTTATAAAAAGTTACTGTTCATCAGGAACATTTATTTTGGAAAACATCATAAATAAATAGAACTTTTAATTACGAGAACTTGCTCGAAAGAATCGCTAAAAACGGAGCTAAAACGAGTAAGATACGCCATTTACGGGTTTTACGATAACTAAACTATAAAAATAACTTTATAACTGCCATGAACAGTAAAAGTAATGTTTACCAGAGGACATGAAATATAAAAATGTCATATTTTGATACGTCGTCTTAATACGAAAGCGTGGACATAAGAAACGTAAGAAACGGGCTTGAAACGAGAAAGTTACACACTACTTTATAACTTGTGCACTATTTCCTGAGATGAATAGTGTTGGTTCGTTTTTTTTATAAATTTTTGCGAAACATTTTGGAATCACTTAAATAATATTTATACTTGTTTTAAACTTTATAAATGTTATTTTACAAATGCGATTAAACTAGTTACACGATTATACGAGTTCAAATACATGATTGTTATTTATCAAATGCGATTTAAACATTATTTCACAAACACAATTAGATGGTGATGTAGCTATATAGAATTATATATGTTATTAGTACTTAGTACTCATACGACCTATATTTAATTAGGTTGCATTCGGTCTACGTGACGTGTTTACTTATTTGATATTCTCTATCCGTTCATTCACTCAAGGTGAGTTCATAGTCTCGCATTTCAATCTTTTTAATGTTTTATAAATCCGCGAGGGGAATACATGCACTTTTACAAACTTGTATATTCTACTACATAAGCGTTACATGACTATTTTTACTAAAGCTTGATTTGTTACTACATGATTTGAGATCGTTGAATACCTACCTTTGAAACCGTGAATTTTGAACAACATGATTGTTTTACTATGGACACAAGTGTTTTCTAAATTGTATGCTATCCAGATTACTGCCTGAATATTATTGCCTAAGTAGTCACTATATTGCCACTTAAGTCCCTACTTATCATGAACCGTTAATTGCTATTGTAGTAAGCGCGAGTGTTGTGGATAGATCTATCGGGACTGACAATCCCCACCTTTACTTGGGTCACTAGTTTGATCAGGTGCATTTAACATTGAGAGGTGTTAGGGTGTTGGCAAGCATCCTATTTTCTGATTGGGGCACAAATCTAGTTAAGGCTTCGGTGTCATGAGCTTAGTGCAATAATACCTGTTATATATTTAGACTTGGTGAATGTGTTTCCCTTGTCTACCTTACTTGTTTTGGACTTCGGAATACGTACTTAGTCCACCATTACTTCGATCTTGTGGTCCACTTTTAAATACTTCTTGATTTACTAAATCACTACTTGGATTTCGGATGGATTTCGGAAATAACACTTTTAAATGTTGTAACGCTACTTTTCTTCTGAAATATTTCTTAAATTATTTCAATACTGCTTTTTACTTAAACCTATGAATTCACCAACATTATTGTTGACGTTTTAGCATGTATTTTCAGGTTACTATTTTGCTAGTGGAGCATTGGGAGCATTCGAGTCGCGTGGATATATATTTTTGAAGGCTTAATAACTTGAATACTATTTGACAAACGTTTTGACAATGTTTTCTAATACATTATAAATGAAACCTGTTGCAACTCTGATCTTTTATTAAATAGAATATGACTTTATTTAAAACGTCCATTTTAAGGTCGTTTTCCGTGACTTGTGTTTTGTGCCCTGAAGTAGCACCCCAATGTTACCATTCCGCTGCGTTGTCCTGATTTTTGGGGGTGTTACAGATGGTATCAGAGCTGAAGTCATAGAGAACTAGGTCGTTTTCAAAACCTAGACTATGACCATGTTTTTCAAAATATAGAGTCTTTCCTTGTTTTATCCGATATCCGCGCGCGCTTGCTCCCAGGTAACTTATATGCTCTCTTTTGCATCCCTATTGCTAATTACATGAATAATGATTGTATAACACTTGGTTATAATTTTGCTTTCTTACGTCTATCTTATGACGTCCTACTATTTACCTTATATCGGTCCGTTATATAAATATTGATCACTCTGATTTTCGTGTACTTCCTGATTTCTCATTTTACTCCCTTGAGCGTCAATGCTGGTATTATATATGGATACTAGGACATATGGACTAATTTATTCTCGATCTCTTACGATTAACTTCAACCATTTACGCAACTTTACTTTATTCCCTTTTGATGATATCGAAAATTCGACATATTTTGTAAATTCTACTAGTTACTTTACCATTCGACTCCGAGTTGGAACACTCTTCTTATGATCGCACATGTTGTTTCGTAATCCATCGTTTTGAAGTCTTCCAGTTGATGGGAGTACGACAATTAACTTGTCACCTCATACGTGTCACCGTGGAGCACCTACCTTTTGAACACGACTTTTTACGTTCATTTCTTTGACTACTTCTGCGTTCGTTCGGATATTCTTTATACTTGTTATGACCTATCTCTTTAGAAACAATCTTGATGTCAACCTATAAACCATTTTTTTTGTCACCCTATGAGCTACTTCACGTTTACTTTATTGACTATTTCATTTCGTTATAAAACTATTTCTCACATCACACTGTTATGACAAAAATGAGCATCGCATTTGTCAAGAAACAATTTTCTATTTGCATCAAGTTTTGTGTGAGTATTCATAAAACGCGTTTACTTCTGGAAATCGAATCAGTAACCATAGCAACTAAGCAGACCTTCACTCCACCTTACTATATAAAGTCGACATCAAAAAAAAAAGTTACAACTGACACGTTAAGCTAAAGGGAACAAATAAGCCCACTAGGAGCCGAGCCTTGGTCGCAACAATAAATATTAAACCAACATCACAAATCTTGAAACACCCAAGTTAAATCAATTTAGAAGGGAAATGCAAACGAATTACCAAGCGTGGTAACGAAATTATCGAAAGGCATAAATAAAAATAACAAAAAGATTTATTGCCACAACATCCATTTATTATCTTAGAAATAAGATTACATAAGAACATAAAGGAAATACAAGTTTTATTTCGACCCTCCCCTAACCATAGTATCTAGTCCTTCAAGCATAGATCCACGCCAATAGCAAGGATAATGACCGGCACGAGAACCGCTAGAACCATTGCCAAATACTGAAATCCTTCTTCGTATGGGAAGTAGGCAAGATAAATGCCGAGTGCTATCGCGGTCGCCATCGCCAAGATCGTGATGATGTGCAACATTTTTGAGGATTGGATAAGAGAAAATGTAAGTGAAAGATTAAGTGTTGTATGGAGAAATGGAGGAGAAAATTTTGTATAAAAAGGGGAAAAGTAACCGTTGGGGGTTACTGTTCACCGACCGTTGGGGGCACTGTTCATATAAAAAAAAAAATTCGTCCCCCCGCTTTATTGCTAACTATTTTATGCAGGCTATTTAAAGATGGTGGTAGAGGTTCCTGATTCCAGCTGACTTACAAGATCCATAGCCACATGCTCATACCCGATAAACAAACATAAGGACTTCATGAAAGGCTCAAATACAAATTTCAAGACTTCTGCTACTCTGATACCGAACGTCTTTCTCGAAGTGACGAAGTATTATAGTTAACAAATCTCAAGAAAGACGTAGCATTAAAGTTTTTTCAAGTCAGCCATTCAAGAAAGGTATGAGCATGTTGGTTCAGAAATCACAAGTTACACAAGATGGCAAGATTCATAAAGATAGCGACGAGATTACGCTTGGTTGATGATCTCAAGATGCTCAAGATCACATTTTATCATACAAATCAAGATAAAGGAACAAGCTCAAGCCTAAAGTCAAATATCACTACATAATATTTACAAGACAAGAAAAGAAACAAGTCTACGAGCACAAGAATGAAGACCTTTATAGTATGATAGGTTTAAGTTTTTGTAACATGAAGTGACCTCCCTTAGGGGGATATTGTTAGGAATACAAAATTCCTAGAAAAGTCTCAGTCACTTCATAGATATCGGAAGATAGCTCGTCAATGAATATTTGGAAACTTACATAGGTAACTAGTCCAAAGTCCATGGAAAGCCCATGTAACCAAGGTCCGTGTCCACCTCATGTAAGTATAAATACCCTCTCCACACATGGAGAGGGTGTTGGTTCTCTTTGTATTTTCCTACATAGTTCAATCAACCATCCATATTTTCCATTTCACTTTCTCTCTCAACTTTCTCTCTCTAGTTGATCTTTTGTATGAAATGAGTTTTCTTCACTTCGTTAAACAATAAAATGTATTTTCAAAGAAGGAAGCATTCCTTGATTCCATTATTGTGTTCTTTTGTATATCTGGATTTTTTGATTCATGTAGAATGAAAAAATAAGAACTGATATTCTTAGCATATCCAATGAATATACAATCCACAGCTTTAGGTCCAATCTTTTAGGCCTTGGTCGTTGGCACAGCCACCTTGGCTAGACACCCCACACTCGTAAGTACTGATATGATGGTTTTCTTCTCATCCATAGTTCATAATGGGTCTCTTCTTTTTCCTTATGAGGTATCTTATTTAAAAGATATGTAGCCGTTAGAATGGTTTCCCCTCATATGTCCTGGTTTAAACCAGAACTTATCAACATGGCATTAACCATTTCTTTCATGGTACGGTTCTTCCTTTCGACAATACCGTTTTGCTAAGGTGAATAGGGAGAAGTAAACTCGTGTCTGATTCTATGTTTCGCACAAAGCTTGGTGAATGAAGAAACGTATTCACCTCCTCTATCACTTTGTACAACCTTGATTTTCCTACCAAGTTGATTCTCAACTTTGCTTTTGTATAGAACAAACTTGTCTATAGCTTCATTTTTACTTTTCATCAATAATCGTGATAAAGTACTTATTGCCACTTTTATGAGTAGTGATTTCAAATCACCTATGTCTGTGTGTATCATATCAAGTGGTTTAGTTTTTTGTTTAACCGATTTGAAAGATGATCTTGTAAGTTTGGCTTCGACACAAGTTTCACACTTATATTTTAAATCACTATGAAAATTTGGTATGCTATTAAATAAAATCAAATGACGCGTCGAAATAAAATTTACGTGTCTAAGACGACCATGCCACACATAAGAAGACTCAATCAAGTAAGTTGAAGAATTCATTTTATTGATATTATTCAAAACCACCATTACATTGAGTTTAAACATACCATTTAGGGCATATCCCTCACCAACATACATTTGATTCTTAGAAAGAACAATCTTATCAGACTAAAAAACAAGACAAAAACCAAACTTGTTCAATAGCCATCCGGATAAAAGATTCTTGTGAATCTCCGGTACATACAAGACATTAGTCAACTTGAGCTCTTTCTTGGATGTCATTTTCAGAATAACATCTCCTTCGCCCTTGAAACATACTCTTATCGGCACACACATGACGGGTTACCCCAGTATCAACCCACCAATCATTGTTATTAGAACCTACCAGGTTAACTTTAGAGATCATGACAATGACATCAGACACCATAGCAATCATGTTCACATTATCATTCACTATATTAGCCAAACGTGGAGTCACCTGCTTTGGCATCTTGCAATTAGCAGCACGGTAACCAAAGTCCCTTGGAACTTTTATTTCATAATTCTATCTTTAAGAGCAAGGTAATCAACCTTCCCTTTGCTCTTCTTGTCATTTTTTACTTTTCCTTTGCCTTTTCCCTTGGAATTAGACTTTGAAGATGACCCAACATGCTCAACCATATTAGCCTTGGCAGAATCAGGTGTATAAGTGTTTTTCTAAGCTAACTTATTGTCTTCTTCAATACAAATACGAACAACCAAGTCTTCAACACTCATCTCCTTTCGCTTACGCTTTAAGTAGTTTTTAAATTCTACCCAGCTTGGAGGTAACTTTTCAATAATAGCAGCAACTTGAAAAGTTTCACTCATAGTCATTCCCTTAGCATGAATGTCATGTAGCAAAACTTGTAGATCTTGAACCTGGGTTATCACATTCTTTGAATCAACCATCTTGTAATCTAAAAAACAAGCTACCATGAACTTCTTTGTACCAGCATCCTCATTTTTGTACTTGCGTTCCAACGACTCCCATAATTCTTTGGTAGTTGTGGTCTTGCAGTACATGTTGTACAAAGAGTCCACCAAACCATTTAAAACATAGTTGTGACACAAAAATTCTAAATGTTTCCATGCTTCCACAGCTTGTGCATTAGAGGGTTGAACTTCCTTAGGATGTTCCACCTGAGGTGCAGTCTCGTTTAAGAACCGCCATTAAATTTTTTAGGTTTTTTAGCATGATTTGCAACTGTGTTGGTAACCAGCGCACCAGTTACATTCACAGGAGCAGTCACAATAGTTTCATTTGTCATCCTAAAAGATCAAACACAAACTAAAAAACAACTATTATAAATCGGTATTTAAGAAATTTAATCATGATTTCTACAGACTTGTATCGGATCTTCTTCAAAAAAACTCAATCTTGGTTTCAATGAATCAACAAATCTGTTAATACAAATATTCGCGCAAAAACGATATTTATATTTAATGATCTTCATGTTTTGATAATAACAAATATAATGTCATACTACGTAAAAGTTCACGTAAACAAGTTATTTAGTCGAAAGTTTACTTGATGACGACAAATCACTTAAGGTATGAATATGGCATTATCAAACATAGTTCATGATCAAAGAGAAATATTATCATTTGCATAAACCTTTTCTAATCAAATGATTTAAGTTAACACATGATTAATTATAAGCTAGTTATATTAATCATGTAAGACAAAATAGGATTAACCATAAGTGGATCCAATCTTTCCAAATCTTTCTAAATCTAGAAGATCTTTCCTTATTAGTGATAAGAAATATTTTGCTTCTAGAAGAATCTGTTAAACTAGTTTTAATAAGTACAAAACAATATTTTGTATAGATTTGGGGTTAATCAAATGACCAAGGTTGTCCCAGCTCCTCTTATGGATCCACCAAATACACAGGACGAATCCAGCTGATGGTGGATCCGTGGATCGCATCAACTAAGCTGGTTGGGACAGATTTTGAATTTCAAAGTGTTGCCTATAAATAGCAACCTTAAGTCTTCATTTTAAAATAACTCTTGACAAATATTTTTACACATATCTTTTATCTTTTTATATTCTTTGATCATTATACTTGTTTCATAATCCATTACAAGTGATCAACTCATTTCACTCTTTAGTGAAGAACACTAATAAAGACGTCAAGCTTCAAGTGTTAATAGTTTAGTTGTGTCATCATAGTGTGTTAGATTGGTTCTATCTCGAAGTAGAACTCGGTATTTAGCTTAGTACCGAAAAAAGTGTAAACGACATGTACGGTTTTTTCTGCCTAAAGGAAGCTTGTTAACATAGTGAAGAAAACTCCCAAGTTGGGTACTTGGGGAGTGGAGTAGGGAGAAGAAGAGATCCGTAGCCGAACCACTATAAATCATTGTGTCATCGATTTGATCTTTCTTATCTTTACTTGTTCATACTTTGTAGATTACTTATTTACTTATTGCATAGCTATCATATACACTTGTGTATATCTCTTGAATTTACATTAGTTGACAATCTAAGTTTTATTTTTAAAATGGTAAAAACTATTCAACCCCCCTTCTAGTTTCCACAATTGGTATCAAAAGCCAAGGTCACCCAAGATCTTTAACGTATATTGTACATTAAAGCTTGAATCGATCTATGGTTCAGATAAATATCTAGAAGGGCAATCTCTGCAAAGACCACCACTTTTTGAAAGTGATCATTTTATATATTGGAAAAATAGATTTGAAAATTATGTGAAAGAAAAAGATTTAGATCTTTGGCATATTATCTTGAATGGTGATTTTCCATCAGTTGCCAAAAATGAAGTTACCCAAGTTTTAGAGGTTGTTCCCTTTGAAGAACAATCTGACGATCTTAAAAAGAAACTTTCTAAAAATAATTAAGCTAAAATGGTTCTTTATAATGCTTTATCTAAAAAGGAATACAAAAGAATTTTTATGTGTAAAACGGCTAAAGATATTTGGCAATCTTTGTTAATCACACATCAAGGTAATAGTCAAGTAAAGGATAATAAAATTGATCTTCTTGTTCAACAATATGAACAATTTACTATCCTTAAAGAAGAATCTATTGATAGCGGTTTTGCAAGATTTAACACTATTATTACTGGTCTTAAAGCTCTTAATGAATGTTTCTCTAGCAAGAAATGTGTTAGGAAGTTTTTTAGGGCTCTACATCTAAAATGGAGAGAAAAAGTCACGGCGATTGAAGAATTGAAAGATTTGTCATCACTAGCTCTAGACGAGCTTATCAGCAATCTAAAAGTACATGGTCATGGAAAAAGATTCCGAAATCTATAGAGGCAAAAAGAAAAGAGTTAAGTCCATTGCCTTAAAATCTAAGAAAGAGTCTAGGGATGATGAAACTTTGACATCCAGAAGTGATGACGAAGAATATGCTATGGCCATAAGGAACTTTAAAAAGTTCTTTAGAAGATTGGGTAAATCTGTTAGGCAACCAAGAGAAGAAAAGAAGTCATTTCGAAAAAGGGATGAGAAGAAAGGAAAGATTGTCCGGAAATGCTTTAGATGCGGTAATCCAAATCATCTCATTGGCGATTGTCCAAAACCACCGCGTAACAAAGATCAAAAGGCCTTCATTGGAGGTTGTTGGAGCGATAGCGAAAATGACGCCGAAGACAAAACTATCGATGAAACTTGTCTCATGGCTCAATCGTCAAATGAGGTAACTCTTAACTCTTCTTATTATAGTGATAACGCGTCTTCTCTTAATAATGATACTATGCAAATAGAATACGACAACTTATGTGAAATTAGATTAAAAATCATTAACAAGAATAAAATTTTGAAATCTAAAAGAGACCTTTTAGAAAAAGAAATTTTAGAATTGAACGAGAAAATTAAGAAACTTGAGAGAAGTAAAGAAATTGATATTACGTGTAAGTTATATCAAGAACTTAAGTTGGTAAACGCTAGACTTAAGGAAACTCAGGTTAAGTTTGTAAAATTTGATAAAAGCGCTAATTCACTAAGAGAAATGTTAAACAATCAAAAGTCATCTAGTTGTAAAATAGGTCTTGGATTTGATAGTAGTAAAGCGTCAACAAGCGGAACTAAACCCATGAGTTTTGTTGGGTCATCCGCTAAAAATGCAACTTACGGATCCACCATAAAGGTGCATGGATCCACCATACTGGATCCGTGAATGCCACAGTTGCTGAAAAGTGACAAAACACATTTTTAGTCCACCCATGTCTTTAAGATAAGATTTTGTCATTACTAGAAAGATACTAATACATAATAAGATTGAAGAGTCAAAGAAACCGTCTTTAAAACCATCACTTAAAAGTGGTTTAGGTTATGTCAAAACCGAGTCTAGGTCGAAAACACCTCCGCCTAGAAGAAATATCTTTTCTTAACCAAGACACAACACACCTCAAACTTACTTAGTGTCGGTCAAATTTGTGATAATAAGTGTAGAGTCTTATTCACGGAAGAAGATAGTAAAATAATTAAAGATGGTAAAATCATAGGAAATGGGATTAGGAAAAATGGTTTATACATAATGAAATTAGGAAATAAGTCTTAAGACAAACTATGTCTCGCTACGGTAGTGGATAACTCTACCTTATGACATAGAAGACTTGGTCATGTGTTGAAATAGGTATGCTTGAGAACATGCTTAGAACCGGATGAATGGATTAAAGATAGTGGTTGCTCTAAACATATGACTGGTAACAAAAGCCTATTCTCTACCTACAAAGCATACAACGGAAGGTAAATTGTCTTGAAGCTAACTTACAAGGGAAATATCAAGGTAAAGGTACGATTCTCAAATAACTCTCTCACTCAAATCTAATGTAGAACACGTAGACAACGTTAGCAAACTTACTTATGTCGGTCTAATTTTTGATAATAAGTGTAAGTCCTTTATTCATGGAAGAGAGTAGGTAAAGGATAATAAGAGATGGCAAATCATAGGAAATGGGATTAAGGAAAAAATGGTTTACACATAATGAAATTAGAAATAAGTCTCAAAGACAAACTAGTCTCGCCAGGGGTAGTGGATAACTCTACCTTATGGCATAGAAGACTTGGTCATGCAAATATGCGTTTAATTCAATATTTATCATCTAAAGAATTAGTTAGAAACCTACATAAGCTAAAGTATGATAAACATTTTTGTGATGCTTGCAAAATTGGGAAGCAAGCTCATGCAAGTCATAAAGCTAAAAATATGGTTTCCAATAAAAGATGTTTAGAATTATTACATATGGACTTCTTTGGTCCACCAACAATTTAAATCCATGGAGGTAATCTATACACCTTAGTAGTAGTAGATGATTATTCTAGGTATACATGGACTAGATTTCTAAAAACTAAAAATGAAGCATTTGAGAAATTCGAAATATTAAGTAGGAAAATTCAAAACTAACTAGGTAGTTATATAATAGCTATTAGAATGGATCATGGTCGGGAATTTGATAATGAAGTACAATTCGGAGCTTATTGTGATGCACAAGGCATTACTCATAATTTCTTAGCTCCACGTACTCCACAATCAAATGGGGTAGTAGAAAGAAAGAATAGAACCTTACAAGAGATGTCTAGGACTATGCTTAACGAACAATCCATTCCACAAAAGTTTTGGTGTAATGTCATTGATACGTCAACTTAGATACTAAATAGAATATTAATTCGACCAATACTAGGAAAAACCCCTTATGAAATATTTAGAGGTAGGAAACCCTCTTTAGAATATTTTAAAGTATTTGGAAGCAAGTGCTTCATTTTGAATACTAAAGACTATCTAACCAAGTTTGACCCAAAGTCATACGAAGGTATTTTTCTAGGATATTCTTAAAATGGTAAAGCTTATATAGTGTTAAATAAAAATACAATGAAAGTCAAAGAATCACTCAACGTAACATAAGATGAAAGTCCTCCTCCTACCAAATTATCACCATTGGCTGATGATGATGTTGGTGAAGAAGAAGCTATTAAAAATTATACCAAAGTGGTAAGTAATAACAATGAAGAAGATGAGTCGATAGAAGTTGACAAAGTCGTTAACATTAAGGAGCCAAGAATCATCCATTAGATCAAGTCATAGAAAATCTTAATCAAAGAACTTTAAGATCTCAAGCCCAAAATCATAATAATTTCTTTTGTTTTATATCTACCATAGAACCCAAAGATGCCAATAAGGCATTAAAAGATGAAAGTTGGGTTGTAGCTATGCAAGAAGAATTAAATCAATTTGTAGCTAATGATGTTTGGGATTTACTCTCTCTACCCATAAGTCAATCCGTCATAGGAACAAAATGGGTTTTTAGAAATAAATTAGATGAAAATGGTATAGTGTCTAGAAATAAGGCTAGGTTAGTGGCACAAAGATATAATCAACAAGAAGGTATAGATTATGATGAAACATACGCTCCGATAGCTAGGTTACAGTTAATTAGAACACTTCTTGCTATTGATTGTGCAAATGATTTTAAATTATCCCAAATGGATGTAAAAAGTGATTTTCTAAACGGTTTTATAAACGAAGAGGTTTACGTTTCTCAACCTTTAAGGTTCATTGATTTTGAAAAACCAAACTATGTTTATAAACTTAAAAAGGCTTTGTATGGTCTTAAGCAAGCTCCTAAGGCTTGGCATGATAGACTAAAAGTATTTTTGATAAAAACATGAATATTGAATAGGAATGGTCGATAACACACTTTTTATGAAAAAAATCAAAGTCACATCTTATCATTGTTCAAATATATGTTGACGACATTATATTTGGTTCCACGAGTCAAAATTGGTGTGATGATTTTGCAAAAATCATGCACGACGAGTTTAAAATGAGTATGATGGGGGAGTTGAATTCTTCTTGGGTTTTCAAATAAAACAAATGGAAGACGAAATATTTTTTAATCAATCCAAGTACATCAAGGAGATGTTAAAGAAGTTTGGGTTGGAAGATTCCAAACCAACCAAGACGCCAATGTCAACAGAGATCAAGCTCACAAAGGATGATGAAGCCGACTTCGTGGATAGCACTAAATATCAAGATATGTTGGTAGTTTACTTTATTTAACCATAACTAGGCCCGATATTAATTATGTTTAGTGTTTTCTTATGTGCTTGTTTTCAAGAAAATCCTAAGACTACCCACTTAGAAGCTGTTAAGCGTATATTTAGGTATATTATGAGAACTATACATTTAGGTTTATGGTATCAGAAAGGAATCAGAGTAGAAACTATTGTTTATGCCGACTCCGACCACGCGGGCGATTACGTTGATCGTAAAAGCACTAGCGGCGTTTGTACGTTCTAGGGATGTTGTTTGACATCTTGGTTCGCTAAGAAACAAACGGCCCTTGCTATCTCCACGACCGAAGCTGAATACATCTCTGCCAAGAAGGCATGTCAACAAGCACTATGGATGAAACAAGCTCTCATCGACTATGACGTATGCCTCGACGACGTTCCAATTATGTGCGACAATAAAGGCGCTATCGACTTAAGTAAAACCCCCGTACAACACTCTAGAACTAAACATATAGAAACACATCACCACTTTCTTCGCGATAACGTCCAAAAGGGCAACATTTCTATCGAGAAAGTTGCATCCGAAGATAATATAGCCGATATATTAACTAAGCCTTTAAAACGTGAAGTATTTAATTATTTAAGATTAGGATTAGGAATGATAGAACTCATCATGGTTAGTGATCCTCCATCATCTAAAAAATAATCGTAAACGAAAATCTAATGAAGTAATTAATCATTATTCAAAAGATGTTAATTCTCATTATAAGTTATAATTACAAAACCTATGATCATGAAAATAATTGAGATTAGAATTTTACTAGATAAAGAAAATACCAATAAAATAACCATAGATATTTTCAAAATCTACATGTATGGTCAATACATGAAATTACGAAATCGATTGAAAAAGACGAAAAGAACAATCATTGAATTTCCATTCACACTTGTGTTAACAATGTTTTGTTGAGTCTAAATGTTCATAAATGCTTGTGTTATTCGCAATAGTCAAATTTATGCTAAAAGTTGACACTCTCCTAGTAGGATCGACTACGTTGAAATTCCTTAGGGAAATTCACGACAAGTTGCACGGTTCGCTCAAAACTTGAACGTCGACTTTGAAAATTCAATCACATACTCCTAATAGGATATAAAACACTCTCCAATTTCCAAAAACACAACACCTTGTCTCAATTTGCTTAAAAATCAACTCTGCCTATTTTTTGAACATCGAGGGTCTATAGATCCACAGTAGGGAGATCCATCCCTATTTAGGTAGATCCGTGAGTCAGAGAAAGCGGGTAAATACCAGTTTTTAAACAAATTAGGACCACATATATCATTATCCAAACATACGCACAAACCAAAATAACAAAACCCTACAAACTAAATCTTAATAATATGCAATTGGAGCAATTAATAACAAATATCATTAACAAATCATCAATCTATGACCACTATTGTAAGTGATTACATCTTATTTTCTTCATAATTTCGTGTCTAGGTTTTTGATTTTACATAAATCAAATAATTTGGGGATTTTGATTTTCATGAAATTTTCACACAATTAGAACTAAAATATAGTAATGTATAACTTTTATAACTCTTGTAAAAACATAGAAAGCATAATTGAAGTGATTTGCCAAAAATCAATTTTTGCCAAAAACCCCAAGTTATGATTTTTGAATAAAACCTCACTTCTAGGGAATTTTTCCAAACAAGTGTTATTTAACTACATTGTTAATACAATGGAAAAACATTTTCTTCATGCATTAGGGATCATGAATGTTCTACGAGGTGCTGAATGCATAAGCATTTCTCTTTTCATTCGCATAAAGCAATATCAAACATAGGTTATGCATTAAGGTTTGCTTATTACTAGTATTATCGCTACTTTTCTTTTGTTTAGGTCAAGAAAATCGCACATCCACATTACGTCCATATAGACACACACTTAGAAATCGCATTATATTTTATCTATGACTTTCCCTTATTGAAATCACTATAAATCACGCAGGTACCAAAATGCCAAGCGAATATCAACAAGATTACAAGAAAACACATGCTTATGCTCTAAAAATTTACAATGATCCCAACATGACCGAAGAATATAGGGATATCTATAGGGATTTAGAGAGTAGGTATGTTCATGAAGGAAGAATCATTGACCAATCCTTCTATAGAGACCTTAGTGATGAATCTGTGGCTAAGTTTTTAAACATAGGTTTTGATTGCTTTCTTTCTCTAGATGAGAAAATTTGTCCTAGGTTCATCTATGAGTTTTACAAAACCCTTCATCTAGATAAAGACTCCTCCAACCATCTCTCTATTTAATTCATCATCAACAATCATCATTTCAACATCTCCCTTGCTCAATTCGCCGAGCTTACCTCCTTCCCTAATCATGACATTTGTATTTACTCCGATGCTTGGGGTCTTGATGAACTTGAGAAAACCCTTGAGCAAATTATATCTTACAACTTACGCCTACCGGCTATTGATGACATCCAAAACCTAATTCATCAAAGAACCATTCATGAAAAGGTAGACAAAGAGGGAAAAACCATCCACAAATTGCCAAACCAAATTGAAACCAATGAGCTCTTTAATCACCTTAGACCTTGTGAACTAGTCATTAGGGAAAATGTCTATTCCACCATAGGAAATAGAGACCACACTCAAGCAATTATTGCCTTGATGTTGTTTTGCCTAGAAATTAAACAACCCTTCAACCTTGCCTACTTCATAATTGGGAGGATGTACTACTTTAGACATTGACGAGAGAAAGTTCTGCCATATGGCATGATCTTAACTCGTCTCTTTAAGAACCTTAAAGCAAATATAGCAGATCACTTATTTGATGAACGTTACGCTCTTCTCCCTAGGAATATGACATCCTTTAAGGCAAAACAACCCAAGAAGCCTCCACCTAAAAGAACTAGGAATGTAGGAAAGTGTAAGGATACCCAATTGTCCACCTCATCTTCAACCGAATCACCACCCTCAGATAATAGAGGCTTGCCTAGTACTAAACTTTCTCCTAGGTCTTATAGTAGGGCTCTTCCGCCTGATCCAATCATATCCAAAGAACAAAAGGAGACAAAAGGGATATTCAAGAACTTAGGTAGAGCATTGCACAAGTTTGAAAAGATGTTGAAGAAGGGATGTCGTTGAAGAAAATTTCATTTGTGAAATAATTTACATGTTTAATTATCGTGTATTTGAATTATCAACTTGTCTACTTGAATCTACATGCTTAAACTAGACGTTGAAACTACGTACTTACTTTATCTTGCTATGTCTTAAGGATATTTTAGCATGATAATGTTATTTGGTAGTAGATTTTGGTTCTTGCATGCTAGTTTGTTTTGGGTTTTGGCTACAAAATGCAGTTCTGGTTGTTTTTTTAGGAACATGAGATCCACGGATCCACCATATGGTAGATCTGTACCTTGTTTAGGTAGATTCGTGGATCACCATGCCAGGCCTCAAAATTAAAAAATTATTGATTTTTAACTTTTTCTACTTTATCTTATATTCATGCTATGTGATACTATATGAGATTTTAAACCTTAGGATAAAATATGTTTTACATATAATCCAAGAACCATTATACAAACCATATCATCACTTTCACCTTATAATCATCACCCTCAAACACCATTTTCTTCACATTTTCTCCACAATTTTCACATACAACCTTACTAGTTCATCACCATGACTAGTTTATCCAAAACAAATTCACCAAACTTCAAAAGAAAAACCACAAGAATGAGTGTAAAGTATACAACCTATGTTAATCTCACATCCTCAAGTGAGGAGCATCCTAATGAGAAAGCTCCTTCACCACCTCCTAGAAAGAAATCCCTTTCACCACCTCAAGATCCATCCAAATCCGTCTCTAGCAAGAGTACATACTACACGTCATCATCATATCCAAGTGAGTCTCCGATACCAACTCACGTTGCACCTCCACTCAAACTCTATTTTGTCATCCCACTAAAACTTGAACCACAAGAACTTCCACCACTAACCTCAACTATGGATTATGTATCGGAGACTTTCAAATTGGTTAGCTTTGTTAAGTATTATAAAACATTATGATTATGTATCGGAGTCTTTCAAATTGGTCTGCTTTGTTAGCAGAAAGTTGAAAAGTTGACTTTGGTTGACTTATTTTGCGTAAAACGGCTACGGTTTAACCGGGTGTTAAGAGAGTCTTAAGTTTCGAGAGTGAATCACTTTTGATTCATCTTTCTATATCAGAGTGTTTATGTTGTCATTTTAATGCGTTTCGGGAAGTTTTCCCGCGTTCTGCGAAAAACGTCACGCAGCGCGTACAGGCACGATAGTAAAATTTGAAAACGGGTTGCATAACCATGGGTGAATTTAACGAAATTATTTAATAAGTAATTTCGTAATTTGAAGTAGCGTTGTCTAGAATGTAAATCGTGGAGGTGCGAATTAAAAGTTACAAGAAAATGGGCGTTTTCGTGCAGTTTGAGTTAAGTGCGTATCGGTCGTAAAAATGAAATTTCTGATCGGAGTCTAAAGTATCAAGATGTATTTTTGAAGTCGAGAAACTTTTAAACTTGTAAGGAATGTTTTAGTTTGATTTGAAGTAACCTCGTATTTTGATCTCGACACGTCCGATATGGATAAACTTTGAGCTTTAAATTGATAAACTTTGAGTTTTAAGTGATCCCGACAAAAAAAAGCCATCCCGAGCATCCTAGGATGATTGGCCGGATATGGGACAACCAAGGGAACACCAAGGCAAGTTTTTAGCATGGTTGGTCCTTCCATAGTACATATCATTTTGTCTTAACCTCAAACACACATTTCATGCACCATTTCAAAATCAATCAAACAAAACTCTCTCTTTCTTTCTCTCCCATTTTCGAACGCAAACCACAAGAGTCAAGATTTTTTTTGAAGATTTATCAAGAACACGGGGTTAAGAAGCACTATTGGGTTGATATTTGGTAGTCTTGGGGTTATAGAAAACTACGTTTGGGTAGTCGGTTTCACATTCTTCTCGCTTTTTCAAAACCCTAAATTGTAAGTTGTCTAAACTATTTTTAAGTTGTACTTTTATGTTTCTTATGGTGTCTAAATGTTAGTTGTACAAGTTGATCGTCGTAAAAACCAAAACTAGAAAACAAAACGGATTGATTTAATGGGGTGTTTGTTACGTCGTATACAAAAGAAAAGGGAAAAGGGTCGAACACTTTTAAATTATGGTCGTGGTGGTAAATTTACTTTTGAGTCAAGGGCTTATTTTTGAAAGTAGCTTAAAAATAAGCTAGTATAAAGCTTATTTGGTTTCGAGCAATGTTTGTTCGGGCTCGGCCCAAACGTGTGTTAAGGAAAAGATATTGGGCTTGGCCCAATACCACTTGATCTATTCGATTATTGGGCTTTCTTTGTTTGGTCTCGGTCTGACGAAAAGAAAAGGAAGAAATGGGCTTGGCCCATTTGGTTATATACGGCTTATATAGAGCATATTTAGTTTTTGAAACATCTCACATTTTCAGGTCATTTGCGACTTCATTTATTCTATTATTTATTTTTAGGCTTTTACGCGTTCACTTTTAATTTTTACCGTTAAGCTAAATCGTGTAAACTAAAAATGAGCATTCAACGTAAACGGGCATCAAACAACTAAATGTTTACGTCAAGTAAGTGTTATAAAGTTATTAGGATGATAATTTATAACTTTACGCTTTTTATTTTTATTGGTTACGTAAAACGTTTACGTAACGCAACAAAACTACACTTTTGCATGCATGGCAAACCATAAACCCACCTACACTTCAACAAATACCCACTAATACCTATATTATCTAAAAATATCATAAACACCTACTCGCTTCCATACTACAACCAAAAATCATGCATGTACATTCATATGCAACTTGAAATTAAATCTTACTCCTCCACTAACACTATTAAACAAGTATTTTTATTAACCAAGGGATTAAACAACCACTTTACCCATATTCTTCTTTTCCTTTTTGTGTTCAACCGTCCCTAGCAACAAAGAAACAAGGAAAGGGACTTTAGACAAGCTTTAAAAGCTTAGTCACTTCATCTCTTACACAAAATAAGATTAAACAAAGACCTTGTCCCTACAATTCAATACCTAGATCATACTTAAACAATTATTCTTGCCTCTTTTGTCCCTAAAACCCATGGCCACACTCAAATGGAAAAGAAACCACAAGTCTCATGCAAGGTAGTGTAACATCAATGTTGGAAAATTAAAACACATTCTCTTCACCATACTTAATAAACTAACATTAGCATGGTACTAAACTAATAAACAAAAGGCTTGTCCCCTCTTCTTGTTTCCATAACCGGATACAAACTTGCCACACTCAAAAACCATTCGTTAGTTTTGATTGAGATGGAAATTCTTCTAGTTTAGCTATAAATAGTAGGCATAAAGGTGAAGCAAACTCACACACACTCATTTACAAGAAAACCAAACTCTTTTCACCTCATTTTCTCTCCATAACCCACGGTTCACAACAACAACATAAAACAATTCATTTCTTTGATTTCTAAGGTCATACAAGCATACTAGGGTTAGCATATATCATATCTAAGGTCATTCAAAGAGCATTGGAAGCTTGGTTTGGTTTGTGTAAGGGTTTATACAAGTGACGCGAAGCTAGGGTTTTCATTTAGGGTTTTCGAGCTAGAGATTGAACCACAAGGGTTTAATCTTGTTCATCACTCATCTCACACTCATTAAGGTCCAACATAAAACCCTAATCTATTTATCTTTATCATTTCATGCTCTATATAATTTCTATGTCATTAATCACCACATAGGGACATCTTATGAGTTTTTAAAATATAAACACGCATGGTTATGGACGAACTACATTTTTCATATGATCATTATGATGATAAAAACATGTTAATATATTTAAAACAAGGATTTACAAAAAATGGATAAATATTATGATTATTTATCAATTTATGGATACTTAGTTAAAAATGAAATCTATGTGATAAATTAAATGTGTAAAACATTTTATTGGACTTGTTTTGAAGTAGAGGACTTAATGTATATACATGATGTGTATTATATAAATTAGAGGACTTGTGATAATTTATATAAGTTATTAATACCTAAAACAAGTTTATTTAAAAGTTATAAATACCTTTCAAATTTACTATAGCAAACAGTACACGAGAGAAATTATTTTATTATTTTATAACATAATACATATTATTAACTTTCTAAATCAATAAAGAACTCGCTAAACGGATAAATAACGAAGGAGTTATGATTTTTACAAGATTAAACATTAAAAAGTGTTTTTATAAAATAAACTTTATAAAAACTGTATTTACTCGAAACTGATAAAATTAATTTAATAATTTTCTGTGAGGTAGATTGTATAAGGATTATAAAAATGTAAGAAACTTGAAAAACCAATGGGTAATGAATTTGTTATGACTTTTTCATGTTTAATGTAATAAAATAAACAAAAGTAACTTTATAAAAGTAGTTTTATAAAAACCTGCTACTGTACGACAGTGAGCTGATCGGAATTATTTTTGTTGGATAGAGCTTTTATTTACAAAGACGTGGGTGAAAGAATCACTAAAAACCAAATTAAAACGAATGAGATGTGATTTTTATACGATTTCAACAATTAATATTTATAAAAAGCATTTTTATTAATATATACATATTGTTACTGTTCACAACAGTAAAAGTACACATAATAAATGTAATGGTTGATTATATTTTTCAAATACGAAACCATGAATATAAAGAACGTATTAAACGGAGGTAAAACGAATAAATTACTACATTTTTAATATTAAAACAATTAATTATATAAAAGTAGTTTTACTTAATTTTTTAAATTGATTAAATGTTATTGTTCATCAGTAACTTAATATTTACAAATATGATATTTTAATATATCATTCAAATACGAAACCACGGTATATAACAGAACTAATGCAAAAACTGGAATTGAAACTATCAAAGGATTAACAGAGACTTATAAAACCTTACAACTATTTACTCTTACTTGTGAGCAACTATTTTTGGTGAAATCAATTAAAACTAACATTATATAATGTTATCTATATACACATCGACACAAAGATGTGATAAAACAATTACTATTCAATAACAATAATTGTTGGACAATCTATAACAGTTCACTCTACCATACGCGTATTCATCTGAATATTTTTATTTTACAAAGCATATCAAATTGTACTTCCAATTTTATAAATCTAAACACACACTTTTAGTTGGTCGGTAGTAACTTAATATAGCAATTATAGTATGCGGCACTTAGGGTATCTATCTTCAAAAGTGCATAGTTATCTCCTTATGACCTATGTTTAATCAGCGGATTGCCATTCGGACTATCTCGAGCCTGTTGAGATTCACAGCCCTTTATTTTCATTTCATTCTACATCATTGTTAAGGATGAGTCCATAGCACCCTAGTTTTACACTAATCAAATGATTAACAGCTTTCGGGGTGAGAAACAGGCTCTTGTTTTCTACAAATTGGATGTAAGTGTACATTTTTATTTCATGATTTACGTGTTTGCCTAAAGTAGCGATAAACACCTTTGAGCCAGTACTCAAGATATTGTCTCAAATCCTTTGTGTAGCGAGATGTTATAAAATTGAGCTCCTATATGGAGTTGACAATCCCCATCCGAGTGCGAGTAGCTCTCACTAGGTGTCCCACGGAGCTCTGCAACCCGACATATAGTATAACCATGCTACGGATTGGCAGATCTGTTGCGGGTCGAACATCATCACGCGGGCAAATGCTAGGCGAAATTTATATAGCAATTCAATACATGCTCCGACAATACTTACATGTTCATGAGCTTATGGAAATGTAATTACATTTGTCTGATGCGTTCCTTGCATATTTTACATATTCATACATTTAAAATCTTACGGTCCTACATTACATTTACACAAACCTATGAATTCACCAACTTAAGTTACTACACCGTTTTCCAGCATGTTATTTCTCAGTCCAATGAGTCACGAGGATTGCTATGGATACACTGGGATAGTCTTTTGGGAGTCATGCATTAAAGATTTGGAGTCATTACATGTTGGGATATTGTTATGATCTAAAATCTTTGTTATCAAGTGTTGAACAATTTAAGCCGTTGTGCTTTGTATTAAACAATTTCAATAAATCTAATGTATCGTATTTTAAACGACTCTTTTAGAGGTCGTTCTCATATCTTGTGCTATTGATCTATAATGTAATGCTCCCGAATACTCATATTCCGCTGTGACCTAATTTAAGAGGTTTTCAGATTGGTATCAGAGCCAGGTTATAGAGAACCAGGTCAAATGTTTTTACTTGGACTATAACCGTTTTCAAACATTGCATCATAAAAAGATTTTATGGACATTCATCATACATTACTTGTTTACATTAGTTGGATTATACTAATGTTCATGGTTACTCATGCATGTTATATATATTAACTATATTATTATTGTCTTATATATGTACAAATTTAAACTATTTTGAGAGTTACAGATAACAGTCATTTCATCGATTCGCATCATTCAGGTACATATCCGTCTAACACATCGATAGTAGACCCGCTTAGCTGGGTTGTGGTCTTTCTCAGACTCTAGGAGCCCGACTCACCAGAGGCTGCACCGGCATCACCGGACTACATGCTTGGCCCTGAGGAGCTAGAGCAGGCACCGCTCTCGTCAGATTACATACCAGGACCAGAGTACCCTGAGTACTTGGCCCCATTTGATGAGGAGGTTCCCATTGAGGATCAGCCTTATGCTGTTACTGACTCGGATCCCGAGGAGGACCCTGAGGATGGTCCAGTAGACTATCCAGCTGATGGAGGTGACGACGATGATGATGACTCCTCTGATGATGACGAGGAGTATGAGGAGGCTTCTAAGGAGGAGGAGACTGAGGAGGAGGAGGAGGAGCATCTGGCTCTGGTCGACTCTGTTGTTGCACCCGTTGTTGACCATGTCCCCTCTTCTGAGGAGACAGAGCCATTTGAGACCGATAAGTCTGAGGCTACACCACCATCACCACCAGCATGTCGTACCACTGCTAGGATATCTATCCGACCCGAGGCACCTATGCCTTTTCCATCAGAGGAGGAGGTCGAGAGACTTCTTGCCTTACCACCACCACCACCATCACCACTCATATCACTATCACCACCCTCTGTAGAGGAATGCCTCGCTAGGTGTTTAGCTGCACCTGCACTTCCATCGTCACCACTTCCTATAGTACTTCACCTATATGGTAGCCCTAATCATGTGCGTGCACCACCAAGCTTTAGAGCTGCCATGGGTAGATTGAGAGCCTCATCACCATACACTCATCATCCACTACATCCATTACCACCATTACCACCTCCACCATCATCACTACATTTACCACCACATGTACCTACATCACTACCATTACCATCATCACCACTACCACCACTACCAGCCTCACTGTTCATACCACCACCAGTCGACCATAGGGAGGACACTCCCGAGGCCGAGTTACCACCTCGTAAGAGGTTATGCTTGACTGATCTCACATCGAGGTATAAGGTGGGGGAGAGTTCGACTGCTGCTCCTAGACCTACTGGAGGTCATGGGATAGACTATGGGTTTATCGGCACTCTGGATGCCGAAACCAGACGTCAGAGAGCCAAGGAGGTCGGCTATGAGATTAAAGATACTTGGGTAGACCCAAGAGAGGCTGCCGAGGAGATAGCACTGGTGACCCTTGAAGGGGTCAACACTAGGGTGACCGAGCTCGCTGCGGTGCAGGAGCAGGACACTCAGGACATTTATGCTATGATTGAGGATGCCCAGGATAGGCAGACTCAGATATTTCAGAGTGTTGAGACATTGATCGATGATAGGCAGTACCACTATGAGACTGCACGACTGTTAGATCAGGAGGCTCTAGTCTCCCGAGAGGCTTGGGCACACTCTATGGGACTTAGTTCGGCTGTCCATTATGAGCTTCAGGGATACAGGACCCACGGTTGGATACAGGATCACCGTATCGATGCGCATGATTCATTGATAGCGGCCCTGACCGTACAAGTTTCATCACTGCAGGGACATTTGGCGACGACTCTAGGCGAGATTCGAGCACTTCAGGCTAGAGATCAGGCTCGTACGGATGCTCCCGAGGGCACTGGTAGTAGTGCTTAGGTTCACTTTCATGTTCATAGCTATCATTGTAGCCGTCTAAGTATTATGGTTTTTATTCCACTTAGCACGCATAGGACTTGTATTTCTATTTCTTGGTATCAGCAAATCATGAGCATGTTTCTAGTTATATATGGATTTGGTTTGTATTATGTCATGTCGATCTCAATTCTGTTATGTGTTGTGATCCCAGTCATGTTATATAATCACTGTGTGATGTGATCTTGTTATATATATAATGTGTTGTATTATGTTATGTCGATCTCAATTCTGTTATGTGTTGTGATCCCAGTCATGTTATATAATCACTGTGTGATGTGATCTTGTTATATATATGTTGTACCCATGTCATGTTGTGAGGTTTATGAAAACTCACGTGTTTTATATTGTTGTGATTTAGAACAATATGCCACCAAGGAGATCCTCTGCTACTGCAAGGGCTGCTGCTGCTGCAAGGGCTGCTGCTGCTGCCCCTATGACAGCTGCTGCTGTTGAACAGCTAATCGAAGCAAGAGTGTCTGCGGCACTTGCTAATCATGAAACTCTTCGAAACAGCACTAATGGTCATGGCGACGGAAGCCATAATTCTGGCATTGGAAACAGAGGAACTACACACACTCTGCGTGAGTGTACGTACAAAGATTTCCTGAACTGTCATCCACTAAACTTTAAGGGTACTGAAGGGGTAGTTGTGTTGGCCCAATGGTTTGAAAAGATGGAATCAGTGTTCCACATAAGCAACTGTGCTGTGGAGAACCAAGTTAAGTTCGCTACATGTACTTTTGTTGGAAATGCCCTTACATGGTGGAACTCCCACATGAAGATGTTGCTTATGCCATGGACTGGAAGACACTGAAGAAGATGATGACAGACAAATATTGCCCAGGGGGTGAAGTCAAGAAGTTAGAGATTGAGCTTTGGAACCTAAAGGTGAAGGGTACTGACATCACAAGTTATACTCTGCGTTTCCAAGAGCTTGCACTGATGTGTGGACGTATGTTTCCCGAGGAATCGGATGAAGTTGAGAAGTATGTTGGTGGACTCCCTGATATGATCCGGGGAAATGTGATGTCATATCGGCCCCAGACAATGGAGGAGACAATTGAGTTTGCCAATGATCAGATGGACCAAAAACTCATCACTATTACTGAAAGGCAAGCTGA
The DNA here is from genome assembly GCA_026074375.1 of Tanacetum coccineum. NCBI lineage: Eukaryota > Viridiplantae > Streptophyta > Magnoliopsida > Asterales > Asteraceae > Tanacetum > Tanacetum coccineum. The sequence continues at coordinate 58,426 of BQNB010009796.1, forward strand.
GCAGAAGAGGAAATTAGAGTATAATGCTGGGAACAATCAGGGGCACCAACAACAAAACAAGAGGCAAAACACTAGGAGGGCTTACACTGCTGGGCCTGGTGAAAAGAGGGAGTACACGGGATCATTGCCCTTGTGTACAAAATGCAACTATCACCACAAAGGGCCATGTGCTCCCAGGTGTAATAAATGCAAGAAGGTCGGCCATCTGGCTCGTGACTGTAGGAGTTCTGGTCCCAATGGTAATAATAACAATCGGGGGAACTCTGGAACAACTCAGAATGCTGGCACTTGCTATGAGTGTGGTGTTCAGGGGCATTTCAAGAGAGACTGCCCGAGGTTGAAGAATAAAAACCATGGTAACCAAGGTGGGAATGGCAATGCCCCAGCGAAAGTGTACGTGGTGGGCAATGCAGGAACAAACCCGGACTCCAACGTCGTTACGGGTACGTTCCTTCTAAACAACCGCTATGCTTCTATCTTATTTGATACTGGTGCCGATAGGAGTTTTGTATCTACTACATTTAGTTCCCTAATTGATATCACACCAACTACATTGGACCATTATTATGATGTTGAACTAGCCGACGGGAAAATAATTGGGATAAACACTATCATTTGGGGTTGTACGTTAAACTTCTTAGATCATCCCTTCAACATTAACTTAATGCCCGTAGAACTTGGAAGTTTTAACGTCATAGTTGGTATAGATTGGTTGGCAAAATACCATGCTGTCATTGATTGTGCCGAGAAGATCGTTCGTTTTCTCTGGGGAAATAAAACCCTAATTGTCCATGGTGACGAAAGTAATCAAGGAAATAGGACTCGTTTGAACATCATTTCATGCACCAAAACTCATAAATATTTGTTGAAAGGACATCATGTCATTTTGTCACATGTTACTACAAAGGAGATTGAAGACAAGTCGGAGGAGAAGCGACTTGAAGACGTACCAATCGTTCGAGATTTTCCTGAGGTATTTCCTGAAGATTTGCCAGGTCTTCCACCGACTCGACTAGTAGAATTCCATATCAATTTGGTACCTGGTGCTGCACCTGTAGCACGAGCACCTTATCGATTGGCTCCTTCCGAAATGAAAGAATTGTCGGAGCAATTGCAAGAGTTATCTGACAAGGGCTTCATAAGACCCAGTTCCTCACCTTGGGGAGCTCCGGTCTTGTTTTTCAAAAAGAAGGACAGATCATTCTGGATGTGCATCGACTACCAGGACTTAAATAAACTAACGGTGAAGAATTGTTATCCTCTCCTAAGGATTGATGATTTGTTTGATCAACTACAAGGATCCAGTGTTTATTCAAAGATAGACTTGCGGTCAGGTTATCATCAGCTCAGAGTACGAGAAGAGGATATTTCAAAGATGGCATTTAGGACTTGGTATGGTCATTATGAGTTCCAAGTGATGCCATTTGGTTTGACAAATGCACCTGCGGTATTTATGGACCTCATGAACTGAGTGTGCAAACCATACTTGGATAAGTTTGAATTGTCTTTATCGATGATATACTTATTTATTCAAAGGACAAGAAGGAACATGAAGAACATCTTAAGGCAATTCTAGAACTGCTTAAGAAGGAGGAGTTATATGCTAAGTTTTCAAAATGTAAATTTTGGATACCTAAGGTACAATTTCTCAGTCACGTGATTAACTGTCAAGGCATTCACGTGGATCCTGCCATGATTGAATCTATTAAAGATTGGATGTCTCCTAAAACACCAATGGAGATTCATCAATTTTTAGGTCTTGCTGGATACTACCGAAGATTCATTGAAGGGTTTTCAAAAATCGCTAAGCCGATGACCAAGCTTACTCAGAAGAAAATCGCCTTTGAATGGGGTGACAAGCAGGAAGCAGCTTTTCAGACATTGAAGAATACGTTATGTAGCGCACCTATCTTAGCTCTTCCCCAAGGAGCTGAGAACTTCATTATTTATTGCGATGCATCACATAAAGGATTGGGTGCGGTGTTGATGCAAAACAAGAAGGTGATTGCTTATGCATCACGACAGTTGAAGATTCATGAGAAGAATTATACTACTCATGATTTGGAACTTGGTGCAGTGGTGTTTGCTCTAAAGATTTGGAGGCACTACCTATATGGAACCAAGTGTATGGTGTTCACAGATCATAAGAGTCTACAACACATACTAGAGCAGAAGGAGTTGAATATGAGGCAACGTCATTGGTTAGAGTTGCTCACTGACTACGATTGTGAGATTCGTTATGACCCGGGGAAGGCAAATGTCATTGATGCTTTGAGCAGGAAAGAGCAAATTAAACCATTAAGAGTCTGAGCTTTAGTTATGACTATTAGTTTGGATCTTCTCAAACAAATTTTAAATGCTCAGACTGAAGCACAGAAACCAGAGAATCTCAAGAATAAAGACGTAGGAGGTATGATCAGGAGGGATATAACTAAGGAAAAGTTGGAACCCCATGCGGACGAAACCCTATGCTTAAATGGTAGGAGTTGGTTGCTATGTTATGGAGATTTTAGGACTGTGATCATGCACGAGTCCCACAAATCAAAATACTCTGTCCATCCGGGTTCTAACAAAATGTATCAAGACATGAAAAAGCTATATTGGTGGCACAATATGAAGGCTGACATTTCCACCTATGTTAGCAAATGTTTGATGTGTGCTAGGGTCAAAGCTGAACATCAAAGACCATCGGGATTGTTGGTACAACCTAAAATACCTCAATGGAAGTGGGACAATATCACTATGGATTTTGTCACAAAGCTTCCTAAGTCACCGCAAGGTCATGACACCATTTGGGTGATTGTTGACCGACTCACTAAGTCTGCAATATTTACGCCAATGAGAGAAACTGACTCTACAGAGAAACTAGCAAGGTTGTACATAAAGGAGGTAGTCGCGAGGCATGGAATACCTGTCTTAATCATCTGTGATCGTGACCCTAGGTTTGCATCACATTTTTTGAGATCACTTCAAAAGGCCTTGGGTACTAGTTTGGATATGAGTACTGCGTACCATCCAGAAACTGATGGACAAAGCGAGAGAACCATCCAAACCCTGAAGGATATGATATGTGCTTGCGTGATCGACTTTGGAAATAGTTGGATTAATCATCTGCCATTAGTCGAATTTTCATATAACAATAGTTATCACGCTAGCATCAAGGCAGCACCATTCGACGCACTTTACGGTCGAAAGTGTCGTTCACCTGTTTGTTGGGCTGAGGTCGGAGAAGCTCAACTCACCGGTCCATATTTAATTCAAGAAACGACCGAGAAGATCATCCAGATCAAGCAAAGGATTCAAGCCGCTCGTGACCAACAAAAGAGTTACGATGACTTAAAGCGTAAGCCGATGGAGTTCCAAGTTGGGGATAGAGTTATGCTCAAGGTTTCACCTTGGAAAGGAGTTGTGTGTTTTGGCAAACGCGGGAAGTTAAATCCTAGATATGTTGGACCTTTCAAGGTGCTGGAAAGGGTTGGATCCGTTGCTTACAAGATTGAACTCTCTCAAGAGTTGAGTAAGGTTCACAACACATTCCATGTATCCAACTTGAAGAAATGTTACTCCGACGAACCATTAGCCGTTCCGTTGGAAGGACTACATATTGATGATAAACTCCAATTTGTATAAGAGCCCGTCGAAATTATGGAATGGGAGATCAAACGATTAAAGCAAAGCCGTATACCACAAGTTAAGGTTCGCTGGAACTCAAGGAGAGGTCCTGAGTTCACATGGGAACGTAAAGATTCGTTCAAAAAGAAATACCCACATCTCTTCATAAATCAAGCGTCTTTAACCACTACAAAGTCTTAAGCATTGAGTACAAAGCTCTTCTAACGGGTGGAGACTGTAACATCTCGCATTTTCAAGTCATTTACGACTTCATTTATTCTATTATTTATTTTTAGACTTTTACGCGTTTGCTTTTAATTTTTACCGTTAAGCTTAATCGCGTAACCTAAAAATGAGCATTCAACGTAAACGGGAATCAAACAACTAAATGTTTACGTCAAGTAAGTGTTATAAAGTTATTAGGATGATAATTTATAACTTTATGCTTTTTATTTTTATTGGTTACGTAAAACGTTTACGTAACGCAACAAAACTACACTTTTGCATGCATGGCAAACCATAAACCCACCTACACTTCAACAAATACCCATATTGCTCAAGAATCTCATAAACTATTGCCCAAAATCAGCCCTAACTAAATCCTACTCTTTGTATACACATACTACATGAAATTAAATCAAATAAACCTCCACTAACACTATTAAACAATCATAGTTATTATCCAAGGGATTAAACAACCACTTTACCCATATTCTTCTTTTCCTTTTTGTGTTCAACCGTCCCTAGCAACAAAGAAACAAGGAAAGGGACTTTATTAAAAGCTTAGTCACTTCATCTCTTACACAAAATAAGATTAAACAAAGACCTTGTCCCTACAATTCAATACCTAGATCATACTTAAACAATTATTCTTGCCTCTTTTGTCCCTAAAACCCATGGCCACACTCAAATGGAAAAGAAACCACAAGTCTCATGCAACGTAGTGTAACATCAATGTTGGAAAATTAAAACACATTCTCTTCACCATACTTAATAAACTAACATTAGCATGGTACTAAACTAATAAACAAAAGGCTTGTCCCCTCTTCTTGTTTCCATGACCGGATACAAACTTGCCACACTCAAAAACCATTCGTTAGTTTTGATTGAGATGGAAATTCTTCTAGTTTAGCTATAAATAGTAGGCATAAAGGTGAAGCAAACTCACACACACTCATTTACAAGAAAACCAAACTCTTTTCACCTCATTTTCTCTCCATAACCCACGGTTCACAACAACATAAAACAATTCATTTCTTTGATTTATAAGGTCATACAAGCATACTAGGGTTAGCATATATCATATCTAAGGTCATCCAAAGAGCATTGGAAGCTTGGTTTGGTTTTTGTAAGGGTTTATACAAGTGACGCGAAGCTATGGTTTTCATTTAAGGTTTTTGAGCTAGAGATTGAACCATAAGGGTTTAATCTTGTTCATCACTCATCTCACACTCATTAAGGTCCAACATAATACCCTAATCTATTTATCTTTATCATATCATGCTCTATATAATTTCTATGTCATTGTTAAGTTTGATATTTATTTAATTATATAGTTATAGAATTAAATAAATATGTTGGATTTTATTCCTTGGACAATATGGACATATGATGATATAGATGACTCATTATGTACACAAGATGTGCATTGTATAAATTAGAGGACTTGTGATAATTTATATAAGTTATTAACACATAAAAACAAGTTATTTAAAAGTTATAAAAACAATTCGAAGTTACTGTAGCAAACAGTACCTGGGGAAAATTATTTTATAATTTTGTAAAATAATACATATTATTAGCTTTCTAAATCAATAAGAAACTTGAAAATCCGATAAATAACGAAGGAGTTATGATGTTTACAAGATTTACAATTATAAAAGTATTTTTATAAAAGAAAGTTATAAAAATAATACAATTCGAATTTAAGTTAAATATTTGATATTTTTCTGTAAAATTAGATTGTATAAGGATTATAAAAAGGCAAGAAACTTGAAAAACCGATGGGTAATGAATTTGTTATGACTTTTTCATGTTTATGTAATAAAATCTAATACAAAGTAACTTTATAAAAATAGTTTTGTAAAAAAACTGTTACTGTTCCACGACAGTGAGCTGATGAAAGTTATTTTTGTTATAGATGGAGCTTTTAAATTCGAAGACGTGGGCGCGCAAAGACATTTCACTAAAAACCGAATTAAAGAATAAGATTTGGATTTTTATACGATTTCAACAATTAATATTTATAAAAAGTATTTTTATAAATATATACACACTGTTACTGTTCACAACAGTAAAAATACACATAGTACATGTAATGGTTGATTAGATTTTTCAAATACGAAACCATACATATAAAGAACGTATTAAACGAAGGTAAAACGAATAAATCACAACATTTTTAAAATTATAACAATTAATTATATAAAAGTAGTTTTATATAATTCATTAAGTAGATTAAATGTTACTGTTCATCAGTAACTTAATATTTACAAATATGATATTTTAATATATCATTCAAATACGAAACCACGGATATAAAGAATCTGCAATAACGGATTGTAACGAAAAAGATATAGGTTTATAACACTCTTATTCACTTATTTTATACTTGCGCATTATTTTTGTAAAATCAATTAACTTAATTATATAATGTTATTATATAATTATCTAAAGGTGATAAACAATTACTTTTCATCAACGAGATATTGGTGACTTTTTTAATATTTTCACAATTCGGATTCATGAACATTTAATTTTACAAATGCAAAATCCAATTTGTTTACTTTTAAAATTAAAACAGACACTTTTAGATGGGTGTATGTACTATATTGGAATTATATTTGGTCATAGTTATTAAAGTACATGGTACTTTACGACCTAAGTTTAAATACTTGTTGCACTCAGATTTCGCTTGTCGATTCATTCACTTGATTCATTTCATTCACTACCTTTACCAAGGTGAGTTCATAGCCCCATATTTTACTATATCAATGATTTACAACTTTTGGGGTGAGAAACATGCTTTGTTTTACAAATTGGACGTAAGTGTACATTTTATCATGATTACGTGTTTGCCTAAGTAGCGATAACCCTCTGAGCCCATTATCATGAACTGTCAATTACTTTGTGTGAGCGCAAATGTTATAAATAGATCTATTTGGGGTTGACATCCCCATCTGGGTGAGTAGCTCTCACTGGTGTCACGGAGTGAACCAACGGATGTATACCATGTCGGATTCGGATGTTGCGGGTTAGAACATCATCACGGGCAATGTAGGCAATATATATTGCAATTCATACATGTCGAGCTTCGGGTTGTGTGAGCGTAGGGAATAGTATATTACATTGTGATGTTTGCATATGTGCATTAGTATACATTTGGAAATCTTACGGTCTTTAAGTAATTTACATTAAACCTATGAATTCACAAACTTTATGTTGTGTTTTATGATGTTCTTTCTCAGGTCAATGAGGAACGAGGTGCTTAGGATCATTGTGCGATAGTCTTTTGGGAGTCATGCATTAAAGATTTGGAGTCGATTAACATGTGGGATATCTTTATGTTCAAAAATCTTTGTAATCAAGTGTTGAAAAAAATTAAGCGTTGTGCTTTGTATTAAATAATTTTAATAAATCCAATGTATCGTATTTTAAACGACTCTTTTAGAGGTCGTTCTCATATCTTGTGCTATTGATCTATAATGTAACGCTCTCGGACATATTATTCCGCTGCGACCCAATTTGGGGGTGTTACATATATATACCCTCCTTGGCTCTCTCATTTCACACATTCTCACACACAAACCCCAAGTTCGTTTACAACACTTAGAAGAAGTGTTTTTGGTAATCTTGGCTTGACAAACCAAGGATCCAAACACCCCTTCAAACCACCATCACCACCACTCTCCACCATCAATTTCTAGATTTTAATCCATCCAAGGAAGTAGTATTGAAGTGTAATTCGAATCTATAAGTGATTGTGACAGAATTGTTCATAGTTTCTAGGTTTTACTTTGAATATCATAAAGTGTTCTTGGGAAATTCTTGTGAAATCACCATCATTTGCTCTTGGAGTTTCGTATAATCTTGTTTATCCTTTGAATATGATTATTATTGAATTTTTTGAGTTCATAATGTGTTTTATTACTTCTTTAATTATGGAGTAGTAATCTTTTGTCTGTTTGGGCGATATGTGATCTTAGATATGGAGCGTTTGGATATGTGTTTATTGAAAAAATTGAACATGATTTTCTAAGTGTAAAGGCCGAAAGGATACTTATAAACTTATGTTTGATCATTCCACTTATTATATTGGTTATAATAACTTATAAAAGCCGAAAGGATTTGTTGTTATTAATCGATATAATCACTAGTTACAAATATAGGCCGAAAGGATTTGTAACTTGTGATATCTTTATTCTCTAAAATTATAAACACTATCCTAAACACTTCATTGTCTTAGTGATCATTGCCTAAACAAACATACCTTAATCATTTGATTGAATCATCTTTTAATCGCTTTCTTTACAACATTTGATATATGCAAGATTTGGTTAATTTAATCCGTGACAATCTTATTAACCTTAGCACCTTAATTACAAACTGTGAAAACTTCAATTCCTGTGGAACGACCTAGACTTACCTAAAGCTATACTATACACGAATGGGTATACTTCCCGAGTGTTGTGTTTTTAGTAAAAATAGGTATTTATAGTATTATAAATTTAAAGCTTGCAAAACACACATCACTCGCTTTCAAAACCCTCTTTGTAAGTCTTTTATATTTTTATTTAACTTGTACTTTTGAATGTCTAATGATGCATAGAAGTTGGTTGTACGGTGCGTTTGCTAAAAATCGAACACGGAAAATTAACGAAAACTAATAAAGGGTCCGTGTATGGTTCGAACACAAATAAAAAGAGAACAAGGGTTTGTTATTTTTATGACGTGGTGTTGATGGTTGAAAAATATTTATTTTCTATTTAGCTTATTTTAGTTAGTAGCTTATTTGGCTTATTTATGAGCACCAGTGAACCTATTTGTGGGCTTATGTTGATTCGAAAACCACAAGGACAAAAGAATAGTTATTTTTGGTTACTTACCACTTATGTCGTATTTGTGTGGTATATTTTGATAGCTTATGGTAATAACCAAATGTACTACGTAGCTTATTAGCTTATTTAGAAGCTTAATATATTTGTTTGGGAGCTTATAAGGCTCACAGCCCAATAAGCCATGGCTTATTGTAGGTGTATTGTGGTTCTGATTATTTTGGTAACTATCGTTTGGGCCTATATTTACTAATGAGCTTTAGTATTGGGTCTAAATCGTATCTTATACCTACAAATAATTTAATGGACTTCTATTGGGCCAGAGAAAAAAGTCGTTTTTATGGGTTTTGACGGACTTTTAGAAAGCAAAACATATCTATGTAATGATGTTGAAATTCGTTTTGGGAAATACGTTTTGGTAAACGTTGCGAGATATGAATTTGGTATCTTGTCGGAAAAATGGTGGAATGGAGGAAAAGTGTTTGAAATTAAGGTTTAAAACCTTGGAAAACATTGTATAAACAAACGGGTCATGTCGAAATTTTGTAAAAATCATATACTTAGATTTTATTAAAAAAAACATACTTTTATGAGAAAATAATAAAATATTATTATTTTATTAAGTCGACTAAAAGACGAAAAATATATATTTTATAAATATAAAATATGAAACTTCTCTAAGTTGTTTTATGTAAATAAACGTTTAATTTCCTATAAGCTATACAATTAATTAAGGTAACTAAGGTTACCGAATGAATGTACCGAAGTATATTTTTAATGTCTATTATTTAGTTATCTTATATTACTTATCTATTTTATTTAAATAGTATAAGTATATTATACAAAAGTATGAATTGGAGTATGTTATCTTGAAACTAAGTCATCAACCATTACACCACTGATAACGTTAAGGGTAACCGTACAACGCATCTGACCTCTATGCATCAACCTAGAAAACATCTTTTGAAACGTATATCTGAAATGGACATTAATTGGACTAGGTCGTGTTCGGACGTCGTTACATTTGTTTGCTTGATCTTGCTGCTTGTCACCTTGTTGAGGTGAGTTCTCGTAGCCCCTCTTTTTAACTCTTTTTCCGTTGGGGAAAAATGATACTCAAATCTGTTTTGAACTGATTTTCTGAACTGTGCAAAAGTTGATTTGTTTTTGTGACAATGTTATGTGCTTATGACTGCTATGTGAATGACATGAGTTTTGGTAGAATATGTTGTGTGGAACTATCCATGTGGATCTTTGATAGCATGGACGCCATATATATAGCTCCAACTGGTAGGCTTTAGGTGCGTGTGAATTGAGAATTTGAGAACCTTGCGTGGCAATGGGGTCTATATGGATGAGATTTAGATAGCATAGAGATGCTATATTTGAGAATTGAATGTGTTGCATGTATTCACTGTCATATTGCACAATTGTCCCCTACTTGAAATATTGGCACAACGACTGGGTTTTCTATCAAACCTACGAGTTCACCAACATTTTTGTTGACCTTTTCGAGTATCATTTTCAGGTATTGAGAATGATCAGTGAAGCTGAGTTGCAAGCTTTAGCAGACCTTAACGCTATGTTCTCGAGTTTTATTTTGACAAGAAAAGAAAAGAAAAGAAAGGATGCAATCAAAAATTTGTGTTCTTAAGAATTTTGTAGGAAGGAAATGAAGAGAAATGATGGGATTAGAAAGGGAAATGATGAGCTTTTTTCTTGTAAAACATTCCGCTCATTTTTGGCCGGATTGCAAAGGAAAGAGACTCATAGATCTAGAGAATGACCATTATGGGGCTTTAAGTTGGTGGATGTTATATCAGGTATAATTATTATCTATGACTAGGAATGGAGAGGGGTTGAGTACAAACCTATTTTTATCAATAAGACGCAGAGGTTCACAGGATCATACTTCAGCCCCCTTAAAATATTACTATTATAATGTAATATTATTCACTGTACTTATGCATAAAAGGGCATAATTGTAAAAATATCTTTCTCTTTTCCTTTCAACACAACTCAAGAACATAAAATATGATAACTTTCTTTTCTTTTCCTTCCATCTTAAGAACACGAATATAATAAAACCATGTTCTTTCTTTTCTTTGCCTATCACTTCTTTTCTTTTCCTCTTTTTAAACACTCGAGAACGCAGCGTAAGAGTATCCTGTATGGATTGCGTTCTGAGAGATTTGGCATTGAGTTTTGTGTTGAACTTAAGTATTTTGAGGATTGTTGTTTTAAGGCTAGTATGGACCCCTGCGTGGGATTTTGCTTGTAATTGTGGAGACTATTTGATGTGTTCTTGTTGGGACTTCACTCAAGTCTGTATTTGAGGTTGAAGATCATCATGACACTTTCCATTAATGCATTTTAGTTTTATCTATCATGTATCTTGTGTTATGATTGATCATTATTCGTCACATACCTGTGTTTCCGTCTATGTCGGGGTGTGACACTATAATGGCTAGGTTGCAACAAAAAGGCGACTTTTGAGACATATGAAATATAAACTTGGTTTCAGTGGTCATCGTGCGAAAATCGTAAACTTTAGGGACGAAATTTGCAGTTTACCCCTTATAATATGAACAAACTTATAATCTAAAGCTAATGATACTTTGCAAATCATATTCCCTGAAAAGTGATACAATAGACAAGTTGGGTAACAAGATTTCTTAAAAGAATAAAAACGCCAAATTCGTAAGTTCTTTTAATTTTTCAAATTTGGTTATTTCTTTATCAGAAAACCAAATAACGAACTTATTAATACATGTAAATTTATTATTTTTAAGCATAATATAGCGCTAGCCCGGGCTTTGAATCTAGTATAACAATATTTTATATAATTAAGGAAAACCCGAATTAGGATTTTTACATTTTGAAAAGAGTAAAGTGCCTAATACATCCATGCGGTTTCCAAAAAGACCATCTCAAATCCATGGCCCATACTTCGCTCAATTTTCATCTCGCCTTTAGTAAAAGTGAGGCACCGTACATCCCTGAAGACGAACAATGCAAATATTTTGTCAGTTAAAGGGAAAAAATGATGGTCACGTAAGGATGTTATACACACTTTTTGCAAACCACGGGGATGTATTTTTGCCTCACTTTTCCCCTTTAATTGACAAAATATTTTGCACCGTTCGTCATCAGGGATGTACGGTGACTCACTTTTACTAATGGAGGAATGCAAATTAGATGTGAGACGGTCTTTTTAACTTATATTAGATGTGAGACGGTCTTTTTAACTTATATTATTTAAAAACCAGAGGATGTATTATACACTTTACTCTTTTGAAAATAAGGAAATATCAAATTTGAGTATTTTTATTTTTATTTTTTTACCATGAGATAACTAAGGAGCAAGTAAGTACAATATTATTTATATCGGTGTTTCCATAATTACCCCTTTTTAGTAACGCATCCACCAATCCTCCATTTGTAAACCCTGAAAGCTTATTATACTCTCCTCCATCTAAACATCGCCTCCGCCTGCCGTAACCACCGATCGACATCTCCGCCGCCTACCATCGGTAACTTCGATTCTTCCTCTTCTTCTTCGATCAATTTTAACTTATATTATTTATGTTATATTTCTATCTATCTATCTATGTAGGTTTATGATATTAGGGCTTGCATTACTGTTACCATTAATAATAATAATAGAATCATAATGTGTTTAGTCATTTTATATATTAAGTGTTGAATTAACTATAAGATGATGATGATTTATATATTTGAAGCTTATAATTTTATTATGATTAGTCTGTAGTTTATATTCGGAAAACCTCGATAAGTAAACATTTTGGAATGACTTGGGAAAAGTACGGAAAACGGCTACGGAATACTGTTTAGGCCGCGAAATGATTGAATTAGCAGTTTATTAGAAAGGATGATTCGTTATATTCAGCTAGTTACAAACACGCAATACAATGTATGAAAAGTATGTAGATAGTATATATTCTTACGGTTTTGTTTTGTTTCGTATGCTATTTTAGTTAGTGAAAGGACTTGTTGTTTTATGATTTAGTTAGAGCGCAAGTTATACGAGTGACTGATTAGTTCGTGAATAGATGTGTATGTGGTTGCTTGTTTTGCTATAGGCTGCATTCACATTCTGTTGTTATGCTAATAAATATAGGCTTTTAGGGTTCGACGTGTTACGTTTTTAGTTCACCTTGTATTATATGGTTTTATGGTGTTTGGTTTAGGTTTTTGATGCCCTGGGCGAGCCGACTGAAATTGCCTCATTGTAAACAAACAACATACTATCTTTTAGGGGTTTGGAATCTAGTCAAGCTAGGCGGCTCATCCCCGTGCCGCTTTTTATCTAATAAGTAAGATTTTACAATATGTGGAAATAAACTTTGAATTACTAGTTCATCATAGATCACCTAAAGCGACGTCGCCGTGTGTTTCTTGAAGCAAATTCACCAATTATCTTGTCATAGTCAAAAACTCAAAATTGCTAACCCATTCAGCCTCTCATCAACATTATTATTGTTCTTTCTTTTTCTATTATGGGCACTTGACGGTTGTGAACGACGCAACATGATAGTTTATAACGTAAATTATATAATATAATAGCAAGTTAGCAAAACAAATAATAAGTATGGATTATGGAATAATATCACCTGATCAAATTGATGAAGAGATTCAACAGAAGAATTGCCAAAGTTTCAACTGCCAATATAATTACCACAATGTCATACGATTTTGTTGCTTTTTTTGACCTCGGCACTTTTCTAGTTCCCACGTGACTACGTCCGCTAATCGATTACATGTAAGAAAGTTATAAGGGCCGGTTATTGTTTTTAACATCAGAAGCGATGCGGGCTTAAAACTGAACATACTGTAGTGTAACATGGGCTTATGAAATGATTCTCCCTTTCTATGTGCTGCCTTGGGTTGTCGCCCAGCTCGCCCAACACAAAGGCCGCCCCGGTGTAAAGCATATAGTTGATCATCGCTGTTGTATTTACAAATGAGAGTAATTCGCTAAAGATTATTGTCTTTAATTAAAGCGGTTCATTTGACGTTTATTTATTCGCATAGTTTACGCAGTTTTTGCTTCTAATTTAATTTTAGTTCAGGTGCAAAATGGATGACGTAATTGAAGGGAAGGATTTTTCATTCCCAAAACAAGAAGAGAAGATCTTAGAGTGGTGGACAGAAGTCAAAGCATTCGAAACCCAACTCGAAAAAACAAAAGATTTACAAGAATACATCTTTTATGATGGCCCCCCTTTTGCTACTGGCCTCCCTCACTATGGCCACATCCTAGCTGGAACAATCAAGGACATTGTGACGAGGTATCAGACAATGACAGGGCACCACGTCACACGAAGGTTTGGTTGGGACTGTCATGGGTTGCCGGTTGAGCATGAGATTGACACCAAGCTCGGGATCAAGACTAAAGAGGACGTGATGAAGATGGGGATTGGTAAGTATAATGAGGAGTGTCGGAGTATTGTTACTAGATATGTTGGGGAGTGGGAGAAGGTGATTACGAGAACGGGAAGATGGATTGATTTTAAGAATGATTATAAAACGATGGATTTGAATTTTATGGAAAGTGTTTGGTGGGTGTTTTCAGAGCTGTTTAAGAAGGACCTTGTTTATCGAGGGTTTAAGGTTAGTTCTTTATCAACCTGACTTTTGTTTCTCGTTCCTTAATTTTTACTGTGACTTCAATTCAGCTTTTTGTCTATTATTGTACGTTTGTCAAACTTATACCGCAATTAGAATGATTTTGAGAAGATTAAGATGGAAAGTTCAAGCATATTTTCTGTTTGTGTCTTGTGGTAAATTCAATGTGTGATACCTTTTCGTGATGTTTTGTTTCATCTATCAGGTCATGCCTTACAGTACTGGTCTAAAGACTCCACTATCCAACTTTGAGGCTAATTCAAACTACAAGGTTAGAAATGAATGTCCTTTTTGTTTGTCACTTAAATATATTTCAAGTAAGCCCTTGATTGTTTGTTTTCTAATCTGTGTATGACGGGACTCTTTTTGTTTTACCAAGCTGGCTATTTCGTTTGACCAAGCTGACTATTTCGTTTGACCAAGCTGACTATTTCACTTATCTGCAATAAATCATGGTATAGGGATGTTACTTTAGGAATCATGAACCTTGTTGACCATTTCAAAAAGCTGTAAATGTAGACAAATATCAATAAACACACACATACATGATACATTAATGAAGGTATAGTATGATGTTAGTTGATTTATTATTAGGTCGGTGTGATCCCAAGTGCCAGGACACAACTACTTAGGTATTATTAAGGTCAATGTCTTGATTAATTATGAAGTCTATCTTTTTAATTTGACAAGAGTCACCTTATTTATTTTTGGTGTAACAACACTCTTATTCTTAATCTTGTTTAGATACTTGATTTTCTATTTGAAGTACTTAAATATGCTGTCGACTTGATAATGACATTAAGAATGAAATGTGAGTTTGTAGAGACTAATTCAGGGCATAAAATATCCTTGGTTTATGTTGTTCCTGTGGTTTTATACCGAACGTCAGTGGTTGTCTTAGGTTAGTGGTTATGCTAAATTGTTAATTATTGATATGCATATGCATAATTTTAATGTGGATACTGATTTGGTAAATTGTAGTATTTTATGTATGTATATGCCTGTATGTCACCTTTTATGTGTTGAGCAGGATGTGTCTGATCCTGAAGTTATGGTTACATTTCCAATTCTTGATGCTGAAGATGGTGCTGCAATTGTTGCTTGGACAACCACACCATGGACTCTTCCTAGTAATCTAGCACTGTGTGTCAACTCAGAATTTGTGTATGTGAAGGTTAGTCGTTGATATGCTTTACTCAAAAGCAGATGTGGCAACATCGGGCCTTTTACTTACAAATAGCTTAGACTTAGGTTATGCATTATCTACTGATATAAATAAGGTTATGCGTTATCTCCAACGGGTTGGCCAAAAAAAATAATATGCAAGGGGAATTGGTCAAACTGGTTAGCCTTTTCTAATGCATACAATTTCTTAAATATTTTTTTTAAAGATCTACATTACTGTAATAATATTGTTATTCTAATCAGAATTAATATTTCAGTATGTACTGAAAATGGACAAAAATTGTTTGTGGATCGACCTAGCCCAAGCTGGTGTCCTGGCCTTTTTCAGCTTAGACCAAAACATGGCCTGTCTTAATCTGAACTGGGACTAACTGTCTAACTATTTAACCAACCCACCTACCTGTTCATTTTGCCACCTCTAGTCAAAGGTTTGAAGCTGTATAATTATCTGATGGATAAATCAAATGAAATCAGGTGAAGAGCAAATCCAATGGAAATATCTATGTAGTTGCGGAATCTCGACTATCAGAGCTTCCAGTAGAGAAGCCAAAAAAAGGAACACCTAGTGGACCTGTGGATGGCAATTCACTTCCCAAAACCAAGGGCTCTACTGGTGGAAAAGCTAAAAACACCGTGGCTGCTTATGAAATCTTGGAAAAGTTTCCTGGATCTTCACTAGTGGGTAAAAAGTGAGTCATTTTACTCGATTTTTCTATAATATTTGTCGGTAAATAATGCAGTAAACTAATAATATGTTTTCAGGTATGTGCCGTTGTTCGATTACTTCAAGGATTTCACAGATACGGCGTTCAGAGTTGTTTCAGATGGGTATGTAACTTCTGATAGTGGAACTGGTATTGTGCACTGTGCTCCAGCTTTCGGGGAGGACGATTATCGTGTTTGTCTCGAAAATCAAATAATTAATAAGGTTATAACAACTACATTCAAATTGTCTTGTTGTATATTTGTATTTTTATTTCAGAGATCTCTGATCAAATATTCGTCTATTCAGGGAGAAAATTTGGTAATGGCAGTTGACGATGATGGCTGCTTCACTAAGAGAATTACTGATTTCAGTGGTCGTTATGTCAAAGAAGCAGATAAGGATATTATTCTAGCAGTGAAGGCAAGTATTGTGGAAGTTTCCATAAAAATAACAAGTTGTTGCGAGACATCAGTTTTTTTAATATTTTATTCTTGATGATACAGGAAAAAGGTAGACTGGTGAAGTCTGGAAGCTGTATGCATTCATATCCTTTTTGTTGGAGATCCGATACCCCTCTTATCTACAGAGCAGTTCCCAGCTGGTACACACGTTTTTATGATATGTTTAATTAATAGTGTCTCTACATCTTATCTAACTTTTTATCCTCTTTTTCGTTATTGGATTTTTAAAATATTGTGTCTTAATTAGTTGATTCTTGTTTGCTGGTCAAGGTTTGTTGCAGTGGAGAAGTTGAAAGACCGATTGCTAGAGAACACAGAGGAAACAAAATGGGTTCCTGCTTTTGTCAAGGTATTCAAATCGTCATTTAACTATTCATTTTATTTTGTTACATTGATTAATTATCTGTTTCTGCTTTTGTATGATGCAGGAAAAGCGGTTTCACAATTGGCTGGAAAATGCCAGAGACTGGGCTATTAGTCGAAGCAGGTTCTGGGGCACTCCTCTTCCTATTTGGATTAGCAAGGACAGTGTGGATGTTGAAGTTATCGGTTCTGTTGAAGAACTGGAAAGGCGTTCAGGAGTCAAGGTTTGTTTGTCTTTTCTCAGCTAACCTCTTGCAGTGATTTGATTTTAAAGTCTAGAAGTATGATGTGGATGCTAATTTGAATTAAAACATAAGTTATATGATTTATGACCACTATCTCAATTCTCACAGGTTACAGACTTACATCGTCACAAAATTGACCATATCACAATCCCCAGCCCGCGTGGCCCAGAGTTCGGCGAGCTTCACCGTGTAGAGGATGTAAGGAAAACCATAATCACTTCATATTTTTCTGTTGGTTTTTAAAGGAGGTCTTGCATGTATCTGGTTGATTAAAGAACATATACATATTTTGGGTTTGGTACCCAAATAAAATGAGTTTTTGTGATTTTTTTTCTCTGTAACCATTTTGCTCTATAATGAACTTCCCATGTACTTTTTGTTTGAGGGATCTATAGTCTTTGCATTTAAGATCCATGTTTTATTATTGACTTTTGTGGCGTAATTCAGGTATTTGACTGCTGGTTTGAGAGTGGGTCCATGCCTTATGCATATATCCACTACCCATTTGAAAATAAAGAATTTTTCAATAAGAACTTTCCCGGACATTTTGTAGCAGAGGGGTTGGATCAAACTCGTGGCTGGTTTGTTTCTCTTCCTTCCATTCATCTAATGCAACTGTGGATTCATTTTTCTTTTCCTTTTTGCCATCATACTGCTCATCAATTGATAAGAGGTGGCAATCCGGCCGGTTTACCTATGACCTGGTAGATTCGGGATATGTTGGTCTCTAAAGGGTCTGGTGGCATGGGCAATTTCTTGTCTGATTCCAACGGGATAGGATAGGTAGCGCATGCTACTAACTAAACCACTATTAAATAATTTAGAAACCAAAATAAGTGGCGTTGCTTGTGGAAAAGATCAATTTCATGAATTAGCCATGTTTCATTTATGCCTTTTCAAATTTTACCAACACATAGGGAGGATTTACAAAGTGGGAATGCTGCAGGTTTTATACATTGATGGTCCTGTCGACGGCTTTATTCGACAAGCCTGCATTTAGAAATCTCATATGCAATGGCCTTGTGTTGGCTGAGGATGGTAAAAAGATGAGTAAAAGATTAAAGAATTATCCTTCACCTATGGAAGTCATCGATGATTATGGGGCTGTAAGTGTCCTTAGTTTTTGTACATTGAATGACATATATAATGATTAGAATTTATGAAGTTAATTTTTTTTAGATTGTTGACCTGACTGTATATTTGTGGATAAATGTTTTCAGGATGCTCTACGGTTGTACATTATAAACTCTCCGGTAGTACGTGCGGAACCCTTACGTTTCAAAAAGGAGGGAGTCTATAATGTTGTGAGTAATCTTTATTGGCTCATCATGAATAACAATTAAATAAGCACTTAGTAGCCCTGGTCTAATTTTTTCTCATCTAATTAAACTACTAGCCACATGCCTGCATTTTGGGAGTTTACATTCGAATTATATTTTTTGAAATGTTTCACCGCACTTCTTTTTCTTAAAATAAAAAATATATAGCTAATTGATTGACCATGCAGGTCAAAGATGTATTTTTACCATGGTACAATGCGTATCGTTTCCTGGTACAAAATGCAAAACGACTTGAGGTTGAGGGGCTTGCCTCATTTGTTCCACTTGATCGCGCCACCCTTGTTAAGTCAGCAAATGTATTTGACCAGTGGATCAACTCAGCCACCCAAAGTCTGGTTCATTTTGTTCGACAGGAATTGGATGCTTATCGACTTTATACGGTAAGTTTGCTATTGACTTCAAACGTTAATGTTGTTATGTATATATGGAAGTTCATTATATACATAATACACACTCGGAGTTGGTGGTATGCATTCATGTTTATTGGTGGTATTTTGTATCCATGCTTCTAGATAAATACTAATCTGTGCTTACACATTTGCAGGTGGTTTCTTATCTCTTAAAGTTCCTCGACAATTTAACCAACATATATGTGCGGTTCAATCGGAAAAGACTCAAAGGCCGTACTGGAGAAGAGGACTGCAGAACTGCACTCTCTACTCTCTACTATGTATGGTTCTGATTAATTATTTAACTCAATGTTCGATCATCACAGTCAACTAGATATCTAATGATGTATTATTATGTTTTTTACAATGGGGGTGTAGGTGCTTTTAACTTCTTGCAAAGCAATGGCACCATTCACTCCGTTCTTTACGGAGGTGCTTTATAAAAACTTGAGAAAAGTATCCAATGGATCAGAGGAAAGCATTCACTTTTGCAGTTTTCCTGAAGTAGAAGGAAAGGTACTTTAGGTTTTTTGTGATACAAAATTTATTCTAGTTGGTTATTGTCTCGTAAAGTATACAATGATTAATAATAATTTTGTTTCAGGGGGGAGATCGTATTGAACAAAGTGTTAATAGAATGATGACCATTATTGATCATGCACGTAATATTCGGGAGCGTCACAACAAACCTCTGAAAACTCCTCTCAAGTATGATTATTGATATTTTTATATGGTTGCCTGCGGGTTTATTGTTTATGTTTTATAAATATATTTGTCTCAATGGTTTCAGGGAGATGATTGTTGTACATCCAGACGCTGAGTTCCTTGACGACATTACTGGCAGACTGAAAGAGGTCAGTGATAATTAGTACTGTATCTTCTTCCATACTATGAAAGGATGTGTTAGATCTATTTAATCATAATATTCCCGTAAGGTTGAATATTGGAGATAAGTTAGGGTGTCATACTTATCTATTTGATAGCTGATATTTTTAGATAAGGATAGTGATTAGTTCTTTTAGTAGAATTAGGGATTTGGAGAAGTATTATTTTTAGGAAAATATCTGCAAGAGAGCTCACAAGTTACTAAACGTTGGCGTAATGTGTGCTTTGAACATCTGTGGGTGAGATATTAACCATGGTTACTGTTGAAACTATTGAATATCAAAACATCTATTGTGTTGGTGTAGATGCTGAGTCGTTATTAGAGGTGGCACTTTCAATACATGTACTTTTGAGGGTCAATTTGGGTTGTGTTTTTTTCAAATGGGTCAATCAACCTACTAAATGCATGCGATGCATGCGACCTACTAAAGAATGCCATTGTTTTTGCAAACATCTTAACTTACTTTTAATTTACAATTATTTTCAAACATACAAAGATGTATGGATCAACCCTGTTAGGCCTGTCATACTCCGAATTAAGTAGACCAGCTTTAACCCAAGCATGTTTTGACCTGTCTCGGTGGATATATTGTATCTATGATCATCCATTATACCAGTGTTCATTGTTAATGATGTAAATTCTTACCTTTTGTCACTTCACATTTATATGTAAAACTTTTAACTAGAGTTTATGCTTCGATATCCGGTTTCCATTTGTTAATATGTTCCATATTAGGGGCTGTTTCTTTTTTTTAGATGAAGTGCTGGTTGGGTAGGGTGTCTGGTTTGATATAAAATGATTGTTTGAAATAAGAGTTTCATGTGTAGATCTTGTTTCTTTTTTAAAGCTGTTGTATCTTCTTAATCGTGGTATTGACTATCCTACCCTTTTTCTCAAAATGATATCCAGTGCAAAAGTTTTATAGCTGTTCTTGATAAATAAATAAAAGATCAACAACCTGTAAGAATCATGTTAAATAAAACAAATAAATACCATCTAATTAATTCAAAAGAACATTTCGGCAATAAACTTTTACAATCAAACCCAACACAAGTTTGTCAAATAAACACTTATAAATCTACACAACACTAGCTTGTTTATAAATCCCAACAACTAAAAAAGAAAGATGCCAAATTTTGAGCATGAGGTAGATCTAAACAGAACTGAATGAATTCACTCAAAGAATTCAATTTTAGTTTGAAACTATATATGCTCCGATTGGAAGACCGCTGCCGTAAATGCTCCGATTGGAAGAGCATGACTTTCGAATTGGAGGAACACCATTGTAAAGGAGGGAGCTACGATTTAAATGATGGTTAGAGGAAGTTGAAATCCAGAGAATGGAAGGAGAGAGTGACATGAGCAAGAAAGAAGATAAGGTCATAAATATCACAAATATTATATGAGGCTCTGGTTGGGGATGACTCTAGTTTTTATCCCACCCACATCCAGACGCTCATTTAGTAAATTGACAAAAAGAAACGTCAACTTATACTCATGTGGACCCAATTCCTTCCCCATATGGTTCATTAAGTTAAAAGTAAACAGGCCCTTAATCTTATTAGTATCTTACTTAAAGAATTTGCATATTATCTGTTTCTTTGTTATTGATAGAATTATCTTTGTTTCCTTGGCTGATATAATACCAATCGCACTTTAATGTTGTCATTTTCTTATTTTGTTGGTTCGGTTGGATTTGCATTATAGTATGTGCTGGAGGAGCTCAATGTTAAATCCGTAGTGCCCTGCAATGATCAATTAAAGTATTCTTTCTTACGCGCTGAACCTGATTTCAGGTAGTTATTAGCTCTTATATTTTCTCTTCTCAGTTTTATGTGTCACATTCTTCAATACAAGAATCGTGAATTAGCTTATATATTCTTGATCCAGTGTGCTGGGTAAAAGGCTTGGCAAATCAATGAGAGTAGTTGCAGAGGCTGTTAAGGCGATGTCACAGGAAGATATTTTATCATTTGAAAAAGCAGGGGAAATTACTATTGCTACTCATTGCTTGAAGCTGACTGATATTAAAGTAAGTATATGGCGCCATATTCTTGCAACATTTGTCTATAAGCTCATTAGATCATTAAACTATTGATATAAACGCCTATGTTTGAATTTTGTAGATTGTGCGTGGATTTAAACGCCCAGATGGTGTGACAGAAGAGGAAATGGATGCATCTAGTGATGGTGGGGGAATAAACCAGACATCTTTATGATACATGTTTATATGATGATCAACATTCTTTTAATGACAAACATTATATTACTTGCAGGTGATGTTTTGGTTATACTGGACTTGCACCCTGATGACTCCTTGTTTGAAGCTGGTTTTGCACGGGAGGTATTAATTTATAGTTGTCTGTTTTCTGATAGAATTACAAAACTTCGCTTTTGGAGATGTCCCGTGAAAATTGAAATATTTCTTTCTTGGTTTGTTTCTTAGTTGAGCTATATGCTTTTCCATTTTGCATTATCACCAAAAAGTTATGATAAATTTATATTTTATCTAAAGGGGTATCCAAGCTAGAGATTCTTTATTAGCGGCGTCTGAAACATATTTCTGATATTAAACTTTTATTTATAGGTTGTAAACAGGGTACAGAAGCTGAGGAAAACATCTGGACTTGAACCCACGGATAGAGTGGAGGTGTACTTCAAATCACTAGATGAAAATCCATCGGTTCCCGCCCTTATTTTAAAATCCCAGGTGATTCCTCAATAGTTGCTTTGCTTTCTGCTTATCTGTAATTGGTAAACACTTCAAACGGATATGATAGAAAATGTTAGATAAAAAGTTCAAATGAGTTTGAACTTTGAACGAGTCAATTCAAAGTCACCAGTATTTTTACTACTTGCAACCTTTTAAATCTGTGTCAGTTTTTGGTAACCATTTAACCCAATATTTATCAGAAAATGGACAATATTGTCACCTGCCTAGAGCCATCTTTTCCCTGCCTATAGACTAGGGGTGAGCAAAACGGACCGTCGACCGGACCGGATCGGTCCATGATTTTCATTACATTCGGTCTTCGGTCCGGTCCGGTCTTACAAAAAACCCGGCGATTATGCCTTGTAGGACCGGACCGAAGACCGGACCGACCCGGACCGGACCGGACCATTTCGGTCCGGCGTTTTGGACCAATTCGGTCCTCGGTCCGGTCCGGTCCTTGGACCGTGCTCACCCTACTCACTAGCTTCTATCACTTGCGACAATAAATAGCTTCCTATCTCTCCTTTTTTTTTGCAGGAAACAAACATCAGAGAGGTGTTAGGCTCTTCTTTACTTGATTTCAGCATGATCCCAGAAGACGCTGTAAGATATCTTAAACACACGCACATGTTCTTAAAAGTATTTCATTATTTCTTTTACCGATTCTGAATAATATATACTCAATATGTTGCCTAACAAGGAAAAACCCAATATCTTCAGCCATCAATTTCGAACATGCTGTCGCAGTCTCATTGTATTATCAGTTCTTGAACTTGCGATAGGCTTGTTATATGCTAAGACTTATATTATCTCTGTAGGTTATCATTGCTGAGGAGACTTACAAGAACATTTCAAATTGTGACTTTACTATTACTTTGTCAAGAGCAACATCCAAAGTTGTTAGGCATTAGACATTAAGAAAAAGGTTGTTAGACATTTAAAGCGACTTGCTTAAAGTCACATAGTTTTGTATCTGAATTTTGAGGTTATGATTGCTTTGAAGACCCATTTTGACAAAACCTCCTCTTTGGAGGACTACTAGTATTAATTAAACAAGTTTTCGACCACCTTAAATCAATTTAGTTTTGATACTGGTATGCAACTTATTTGGTCAGCCATTTCTCTTTGTTTTTGACTTCAAACTTGAGCATCCACAATGCTTCAAGTCTTCAATGACTTGGAGCATTCATGGTAATAAATGCTAAAATTGTTGTCTTGATAAATTTATTACAACACATGAAAATGAAAAACTATTTCTTCAAAGACTTGGCTGGTGCTAAGTTTTTCTTACGAATCTTTTAAAAAGTCTTTCTATACAATGGTAAAAAGCTTTTGAAAAGCTTTTTCATATAGTAAAAAGCTTTGCATCAAGTGCCACATTGCAGATGCTGAGCATCTCTAATGCAAAAATCAAAGATAGTTTTTTACTATTATGAAAGCTTTTTGAATGTGTTTTTTAGTATTATATGAAAAGCTTTTTGCAAAAACTTAGTAAACTCAAGTTTTTACTAAAAGTTTTCTTTTTTAATGGTATGCATTAAATGTAATAAATGCATCAAGTCATTGAACACTTGATGCATATGCTCTTTAGAGCATCTTCAATGCATAAACAAGTAAAAGCTTTTTACTATTCTAAAAAGAGTTAATTGCATTTTTGGTCCCTGTGGTATGGCAAAATTGCAGTTGCAGACCCTAGACTATTGAAATTGCATATGGTCTCTAATTTTTTACGTGTTCGTTCAAAATGTGGTCTTTGGCTGACCCAACCTGCACTTGGCTCAAACCACAGGACCGAAAAGAATGCAACGCCAAAAAAACCAACCTCACAACCCAAACTTGAAAATAGGGCCATCGACTGCAATTTGAAAGTTAAGGTCCCTAAACCTTGCAATTTTGGCCATACCACAGACCAAAAAATGCAAATTTACTCTTCGAAAAAGCTCTTAAAATTTGTATGCTGTAATAAAAAGCTTTTGCGCGTGATGGTATTTATGAATGGCGAAAATTGAAGTGTCAAATGCTAAACAAGATCATAGATGTGTCATAAGTGAACACTTCCCCTTTTTCAAACGATCACAAGTGGATTTTGGCCCCGATGCAACTCGTCCGTTCTCGATTGGAGCTGCTGGATTTCTAAACCTTTTGAGATATTTTCATAGTTGTGGTTTGTTGCTTGTCTTTGTTAGTCGCTTGGTTGTTTGTCTTCGGGTTTGCCCTTTGTTGTAAATTCTGTTTGTTGTTTCTTCTATAGTGGTTTCCTTCTCGGATCCGCTCTTTTAGTTGTTTATAAAATCTCAGCCTTTCCAAAAAAATAAAATTAAAAGCTTTTTGCAAAGCTTTTTAGAAAGACTTGCCAAACTTCAAGTCATTTTTTAAAATCTTAGTTATTAATGTAGCATGCATTAAATGCCATAAATGTAAAAAGTCATTGAAGACTTTTTGCATTGTGGATGCTCTTACAAATTACCAACGTTTTAAAGAATAAATGAGTGATTCATAACCATTTATTTTTCCATCAAACAAACAAACCCCATATTCCATCTTTTTTTTAAAACAACATATCTTGCAAACGCTAAATTGTCAAAGTACAAAAAATACACCCACAAAAATCACACGTAATTTTAAAATCACGGTGATTTTACATTGAAAAACTATTTAAGAAAAAAAAAAACCAAGTTGTAGCGGTGGATCTAGGGTCATAATACTACTGATTCATAACTCTTGACGCGTGTGAATAGCTAAGGAATATAAAGATATCAAATGCGAAATTTAAACAAAAAATCACTTGTGATTTCACGAAATCACATGTGATTTTTAAAATAATGCCGAAAATATTTTATCTTTCAGTAGACGGTTATTTTCATATACTTTCGACGATTTTTTAATGTTGAAATATCCGGCAAAAAAAACTATTGTAATTTTTTATTTTAAAATTCACGTGTGATTTCATAAATCGCATGTGATTTCACATATTTATATGCGAGTTTTAAAGTAACAAATCACGTGTGATTTCATAAATCTATAAATCGCATGTGATTTCATAAATTCACATATGATTTTTAAAGTAATAAATCACATGTGATTTTTCTGTGCTGAAATTAAAAAAAAAGTTCGTTGAAAGTATATAGAACTGTCTATTTATAGAAAGATAATTTAATTCTCGTCGCGATGGTATAATTAAATTTGCGTAACGATTAACGGTTCGAAAGATATTTTAATTTAAAAAAACAAAATGAAAGTGAGTTTTTTTAATTAAATTAACATAAGAATTTATCTAAACCATTAGATGAAAATAAAATGATTGGTTGAGCTGGAAATGATTGTTATTTAATTAGATAGTGTTCTATATAGATCTTTTGTCTATATGGAATATCATAAAACATAAAAATAGGAATCCAACGATTTAACAACATGCTTAAAATTAGGGATGAGCAAAAGAACCAAAGAACCGGATCGGAACCAAGAACCGGACCGGAACCAAGAAAAACCGAACCGGAACCAGAACCGCTGGTTCAGGTTTCGGTTCTTGAGTTTGAGATTTTTCGGTTCTTGGGTCGGTTCGGTTCGGTTTTACCGGTTCTCGGTTCCATAACCGAATACCCAATTATTCTAAAATTATGTAATTTTTTTCATACTTAAATTAGGGGCAATTAATCTTAAATTATGAGAAATTTCATATCTCTCCTCCTTTTAGGGTGATATATTCTAAAATTATGTAATTTTTCCATATTTAAATTAGAGGCAATTAATCTTAAGTTATACTTACCATAAAAAACCCTACTAGACTACTTTAAAAACACAGCCAAACACCTTAAATCCTAAGCTTTAATCCATTAATATCATTATCAAAACAATGGAGTAGGGATGAGCAAAAGAACCAAAGAACCGGATCGGAACCAAGAACCGGACCAGAACCAAGAAGAACCTAACCGGAACCAGAACCGCTGGTTCCGGTTCCAGTTCTTGAGTTTGAGATTTTTCAATTCTTGGTTCGTTTCTCGGTTCTTACTTTTCTGAAAAATTCGGTTCTCGAATCCATCGGTTCTGGTTCCAGTTCCATCGGTTCCAGACCCATGCTCATCCCTACTTAAAATAACATAAAAAACTTGACAATCATTTGTGTTTTATAGTTGTATTAAAAGAAAAGTTTACATGTGCTTATTGTACAAATATGAAAAGCAAACAAGATAAATCACTTTTTCTTGAAATGATATGCAATCATGACATGAGCATCCAAAGGAAATTGAGCAGAAATAATCGGCCATTTTAATTTATTGGACAATGTTATCACTCGAGTCTAATATGAAAAGTAACCGAAACTTGCATGAAATTCGGTAAAGCCAACTTGGTACATTGGGTAATTACAACAAGGGAAGTGATTTGTGCATCACTTTTTTTAAGCCATACACCATTAATCGTGCATACAGGTGTTGTACTGTGTGCATTACCGGTGTCATTTAGTGGTGTATGGCTAAAAAAATGGTGCACAAATCACTTCCCTTACAACAAAGCCTCTCATTTCAACTACACCAAAAGATTATAGTATGCTTGGCAAAAGTAGTTGTAAGCCGTAGACTCTTAACTGCAAGTTGTAAGCTGATAATTGTTAGTTGTTAATATTAGTTGTTAGTACAAAATAAGTGTAGGGTTTAGAATAGGACTCAAATTATACGTCGGGTCGAGTTCCCTAATGATTTGAGCATTAGATCTTGTACTAGAGCAAGAGAAGTGATGATTTCATGCACAATCAAATAAA